>CAHIKZ030000679.1:450000-467500 GCA_903632075.3 Acanthosepion pharaonis | reverse complement strand
GAAGTCTGGGGACCCACTGCCTGAAACATGATAACAACAACAAAGATAAAGACAATAGCTCACTAGACAATAGTGTAAATAATCTCTGATTTTATCTTTTGTTTTCCAAAAATAATTGGTAATATTTTGGTAAAATTTAATATTTAAGTAATATTTAACATTATGTATTTTATTTCTTTTTCAAAACCTTCATAACTGAAGGTCAATTTTAAAAAGGGAGTTATTTTTACTAAGAACTTCTTTGTGTAATTTTTTCCTTGCTTCATTTAAAAAATGTTTATTAATATTCTCTTGAGTGTTAAAGGTAAGTATTTTTTTTTATTTATTTATCTTTTAACTTATTTATTTCATTTATATTTTTTAAGCATTAAAAAACTTCCAAAATGACAAAGTGAACTATTTCACTTTTGTAGCCAAATATTTAAAAGAAAATTTTAAACTTTAACCAACATAACATGGTATAATTTCAGTTAAGTTTAAAGTTAAATCAGTTTAGATCAGAAAATATAAGCTAGATTTTTTAAATGTTAATAAAACCTTCACTTTAAGATGCTTGTTGAAAACAATTCCATTGATTATGGATTTATGTGTTATTCTTCATGTTTCATCCCATCAATTTTTCTGTAGAAAAGCTAATGAACATAAGGCTATATTTAGACTTAAATTGGCTGCATAAATTTGACCATGTTGTGCTAAATTGAAACTATTGTATGGAAAACAATAAACAGAATCATGTGGTTAATCACCCTATGTTCTAAAGGAAACTAGATAACTAGCAACTAAAGATTTTGAAAGGTCACAGGTTATTTCATCTATATATTCAAAGATGGCAAAGATTAACATAAGACCAGGCAAAAGAAAAAAAATGTCATTTTTTTTTCTCTTAACACCGGGATTACTGTATACTCCCTCAGTAATTTTTATTATTTTGGAAAGCTGTTTTTAGAATCTTAATAAAAAAATATTGTGGATATATACATTTGAAACTAGATTTTTTTTTTTTTTTTTGCAAGAATTGGCAACAAAAATGTTAAACACTTTATTCAATTGTTTATTTATAAGTTTATGAAATTAATTTGATTTGGGGAATACAACTTTATTAGGGCCAACTATTTGAAATTATGAGTTATTAGTAAAATAAAAAATTTTCTAAAAATTGTTTTAAATTTATGATGAGAGTTTGAAAATGTCATTTTCTGTAATAAAAAACTGAAACCACTGAGGTTGGTGGTTTGATTTTGTTTGGAGGTTCATTATTTTCCCATAGCTGGGACCCTAACTGGTGCCACTACCCTAGATTGTTGGGATATGTGGTAGGCTAATATTTACCCAGATGCCATAAATTTTATAGTTGTACCTAACTTTATAACACTGTAATATTGAATGTAAATGGAATAGTGGCAGAATTTATAAACTATCAAAAATGTTGATTAGCTGTATTGTCCAGTGTTGTCTGTTATGGGTCAGCAGACAAAAGTTCACCTGATGAAGATGGGACAATTAACCAAACTAATCCATAAAAAGTAGTTTTAACAAGTAAACTGAATGTTAATGATAAAATCATCTCAAACAAAAAATAATTTTCAAGTGTTTAGGAGAAACAAACATTTATTTTTCTGTATTTTTAACCAATAATAGGAATCATTAGATTGAATGCCAAAGAGCAATGGTAGTTTGTCAGTTTTATATTTCATTAAAATATTAGATGCCAGTAATGCTTATCATTGTCATTGTCTTAAAGTGTGGTGGAATTACCCAACTTTGTATTGCAAAGGACTTTGCCTAATGCCACTAGATGGTATGGCAATAAGTTGTATAAATGAAATGAACTCTCTCTCTCTCCCTCTCTCTCTCAATCACAGGAGGTGGTAGGCAGAAGATAGGTCCAGTCTTCACCTTAGTGGAGACTTCTTGGCCTCCAAGCAGCTGACTACTTAATTTCATCAAACAATTTGATATATACATGCACACATGCACGCACACACTACAGCTAAGCATATAAATGTTTTTCTAGATTATTTCCTAAGATCTCTCTGTATATATGTAAATATAATTGTTTTTTCTTTCTCTTTTGTGAGCGTTTGTGGTGTTCTTTATATACACACACACATTTATTTATTTTAGGTTATTAAAACAAAAACATGTTAAAAATCATTACAGAATTACAGTTATGTTTCAACACTACAAATGTGTCTCCTCAGGTTATGCTAAAATACTGACAAGTGAACAATTAATTTAATTTCAAAAGTAGAATACTTCTCTTTTTCCAAGAAAAAAAATCAAAACAACAGAATAAGAATAGGCTTGTTGGCTTTACTATGATTAACCAATCAAATGTGACTTATGCTAAATTCAAACTCACCAAAAAAAGAATTTTTTTTAATATAGGTCATGACTCAGAGTTGTCTGCATATAAATCCTAGACAATTTCATTATGGACAGATACAAATGGTTACATTATTTTGTAAGATGTGGAATTATACTCCATTTATTCTCATTTTACCTGGATGGATGGATATATATATATATATATATATATATAGTTTTAAGGTATGCTATACTTTGGGTTAAAGTGCTAAATATCAGAGATAGAGCATATGTAAATATAAAAGTGAACACTGAAATCAACACTCAGCGGCAACAATGTGTTTCATATTAAACGCAATCATCAGGCCATGTTTTGACAATTGCATTTAGCATGAATCAGTTTGTCACATCTAGGTGTTGACTTCAGTGTCCACTTTATATATATATATATATATATATATATATATTGTCAAAACATGGCCTGATGATTGCATTTAGCATGAAACACACTGTTGCCGCTGGATGTTGATTTCAATGTTCATTTATATATATAATATATATATATATATATATACACACTCTATATATTGAATTAATTTATTTTGGGCTTACAGCTATATCATGTTGAAACACAGATACTTATACAATCACCGAAGTTAAGCAATGTTGAGCCTGGTCAGTACCTATATGGGTGACAGCTTGGGAATATCAGGTACTGTAAACTTGGATGTGTGTAGGGCATAATAGATAATGGTGTCATTGGAAATCAGAGAGCTGAGTTCCAATTACAATCGGGTTCTTTTATATTCACTTATGTTCAAGTACCTTTGGAGAAAATATGAATTCACCTCTTCTCCTCCCAGCCATGGGTTAATTAATAGGATTTGTATCAGTAAATCATTATTATCTCCAAAAACTTATTACAATCTAAGAAAATATTTTCTGCCTTTAAATGACCTGCAAACACAAATCAATTTCTTTATTTTGAAAGTTTTTTATCTTTATCTTATCACAAATGATAAAACCTTGCCAATGTACAGTATTTTAACAAAAATGAGAGGAAAATAGATCTTAAAATTGAGCTTTGTTGTAAATTTGTGCAGCTGTCATTTGTATTTATAAAACTGACATTTATCTTTTTTGTAATTTCAGCGATGAAAATGACAAGACTGTGAGCAATGGAGATAAGGGAAGTGAAGTGAGTGGCTCAGACAGTTTGGAGGATTATGGGAAAGTTGACTCCCTTAAGTTCAATGAAGAGGGCTCCATCATTGGCCAGAGTGGAAGCCAGGAGCTAAAAGAGGCATCATAAGAGAGATTCTTGCCATCAAGTTCTTAGAGTTCTAATTTGCAACAGAATTCAAGAACTGTTACTCTTTTAAGACACAAAAAAGTTCCAAAATGGACAAAGTGAAATGAGGTTAAAAAAAATGTTTAAACAGATTAACTGAATTAAATTTTGATAAAGGACATGTTAAATGACCTTCAGATTTAATTACTTTACCTTTTAAGTCAATATTTTTCACCTGGCCTCATATTTTAAAATCACTTTAAAAAAGATTTAATAGTTAATAGGGTTTACATTTTTCAGAGAAAACATTTAATTTTCTCTGGACTGGTATTTTTAATAATTTAAAGTTTAACTTGGTCCATTACAAGACCAAATTGGTGGCTGCTAATAAGATTTTAAGCAGGGAGTGCTTGTCTTTTATATAATTGTTGGTCTAAAACAGCTTTGGTGCAAGTCTACTCTCTTCAGTATTTAATAAGGATTGCACTATCAAATGATTTGCAAGACTTGCATGATGATCCTTGCTTTAAAATAGATGCTTTAGACTTTCTTGTGCTGTTTTAACAAATCTTCCGTCTTTCTTTTTTTTTTTTCTTTTTTTTTTTTTAAATAGTCATCTTCAATTATTGGCAGAAGTAATGAAATTTTTTTAATACTATTTATAATGGATGAAAATCTTTTTGGGGCTTTGGCTTTTAATAATCATCCCAGTGTTGTCAGACTCAAATAGCAAAAGTCTCAGGTGAAAATTGCAAATTGGAGTCAAAAAATGTTATCAGCATGAAACAAGTTTTCCATTTGAAAAATTCCATGAGGTCAGTTATATCAGGTGAGCACATAAATTATAGCAGGTAAACACAAAAACTCTCAAGAATAATTAATTTAAATAAAATAAAATCAACTAAGGTTTTTTTAATTCCTTCCCCGGCGTAGACGTGTATACACGTTTTTACTGAAAGTGTCTTTTTTAGACACAGACAAATAAACAGCTCCAAAACATAATGTTCAAAAACCAGCTACAGACGTGTTTATACTTTCATCTTGATTCTTTTTATGCCCGTCTGAGCTTGAAACGAGTCCAATTGTCAACTCATACATCTGGTAGAGATGTTAGCCACCACTCAGGTACTTCAAGGTGCCTCAGTTTAATTACTATATGAAAAACAAATAAAAAAAAATTATCTGAAAATGAAACATTTTTCTCAAAATAATTGGCGGGGAAGGGGTTAATGATAGATTCTACAAAAATTCAATTAAGATAAATCAAAACTAGTAATAAAAAAAAAATAAACTGAAATGCATGCCAAATATATTTTCTTCAATATTAATCTGATAAAAAAAAAAAATGTATTCCGAATATGAAAACAGGTCAAAACCTTTTTTTGTCTGGTTTTATTATTATAAACATTTTTGGATATTGTTTTATTAATTTTTCTCTTTGTTATTATTTATTTATCTTTTTAAATCTGTCTACCTTTTTCAGCAATAATTCTCTCCAGACTTAACAAATCACTCATATGATGAGTCAAGTTGAGTAAAACAAACTCAGCCAAATATTTGAATAAATTGTGGAGCAAGTAGTGTCACCCATCTGGTAAAGTGTTGGTCAAATTTACAGCTGTTTAAGCAATTATCTAAGCTACTTTCATTTTTTGGTGCTGTCCACTCATATGCACACTTGAGAAAAAAATTCTGCTTCCATGTCATTAATAAGCAATAATATAGAGAGAATGTCCCAAAATGAATGTGCCAAAATTAAACAGAATAATTTGTTTTTTAGTAAAATCATTTTTAAACATTATTAAGTGTTTACACTATTTCATTGTTCAGACTGTTGCCATATTCACAATGTTTCGATTGTTATACACTCTGGCCTTCTTCAGGTGATATACATTGGAATTTTAAACCAAACCTTTTATTTAATCAACAGGAGTCGATTGTTCTAATTCCACAGGCCTTATTTGGATAACTCAGTATCAGTTAATTCCCTTTAGTAACTCTCTAATTTTTAGTTTCCCTCTGCTGTGGCCAGGTATTGAACTTACAACATTTTGTGTCAAGTCACTTTTTGGATTATTTAAGCAACACTTTTATCCACTGGGCCATGTGTCCTTGGGGACACAGCAGTCTGAACAATGAAAATAGTTACAATACTTCTCAGAAATATAGACAGATATTATTAAATGTGTTAAGATCAAATAAGAATATTGTACAGTCAGATAATTGTAACCAATATCCTATACAGTTTGCATGTTTTTCTTGGTTCTTTTTTTTTTTTTTTTTTTTTTTACCTCATTTTACATTATAATGGAGAGAAAAATGAATTTAAAGTCAAGATTTAAAGCTATGAAGTTGAAAACAAAAGGTATTTGAAAAGTATAATTAAAATAATTTGAGATTTTTAAAGTTTATTTTTGATAGTTCAGCTAGAAATCTATTCACCTAAGTCATGGGATTAGAACCAAGCTCCAGGCAGTACTTTGTCACCCTCACTATCTTATCAACATTTGTTTGTTTTTTCTACCTACATTTATATACATTACAAATTAAACTATGCAAAACTGACTATTAAAGGATGAAAAATCTTTTGGGATATTCTGGGATCTTTTTTTTTTTTTTGTCCAAATCCTTGAATTTGTTTTGCTCATGCTAAGTTTTGAAAAAACACTATATAAAAAAATCCATATTTTTTCCATAATGTTGCCTGTGTTAAATTGTTCAACGTTTTAACAAGAAAAATCTCAAGTTGATGTTAAAAATTGCCATAAAATTGTTGATTTATTTAAGATGGAATGATCTATTATGACATGTCTCTAATTTGTATTTAGATACATTGTATTTATTTTTAATTTTTCTAGTTGAATTGTTAATATGTATTGCATATGATCCATTATTGTACATAATTAGGTTACAATAAAAGTTGTATTTTATATGAATACTAACTTATGAAAATTGATATGTAGTAGAGTGAGGGGGGCTTCATATCATAGATTTGAAGGGGCATGAAACTCTTGCACAGATCCTATGTGTGCATATATATATATATATATATATATATTGATAAATATATAGTTTTAAGTTATGCTATATTTATGGGTTAAATTACTCAATATCAAGGATAGAGAATACGTAAATATAAAAGTGGGCATTGAAGTCAACACCCAGTGGTGACAGTCTGTTTCATGAAACAGACTGTTGCTTCTGGGTGTTGACTTCAATGCCTACTTGCATAAGATTGAATTAAAAATAAAGAACAATAGAAACTCTTGGAAAATAAACTTTTATAATCTGACTCTTCAGGCCTCAAGTGGTTGGATCAGCCAATATTGATCAAAGTTACTTTGTTGATGTCTTATTTTTTTGAATTTGATCTTGGATTGATTTGCCTTATTTTGACATTGAGCATTTTAATTTATTATTTTTTATATTGTTTACATTTTTAGAATATGAAACACTCCCCCACCTCTTTTTTATGCCAGGAGACATAAAAATGGCATTTCCATTACATTACTGATCCAACATTTTTAACCAAGTGAGTTCCAAATAGAAAACATTTATAGAGTTCTCACTTGGTAATAATGTCTTGCTGATGAGTATGGAGGCTGTCTAGAAGCTAGCTATGGATGGCCTTATTTATATATTTATCTAATAAACATTTCATATTAAATAAAAAATTCTCATTATTGAAATATTTAATAGAAAAATTGAAAACAGATTTCAAACAAAAAAAAAAGTAATGTCATCCAACACTTTCCATTTAAATTTGAGAAATATTTCTTAGTGTAAGAATCTATATGAGTGAAGTAAAAGAAAAAAAAAATTTAGAAAATTTATTACAGAATGAATAAAAATTACAGCAATGAATAAAAATTTTTTTTTAAATTATAAAATATATGCTAGAAGACCTCAGACATTTTATTTTAGATGAAAAACATGAATAAAACTTATTTTCAAGGTAAATTTATAATCACTTTATGGGGATTTCATTATCTAGATAATTCTAAAAAGTTTTAATTTTGCTTTGGTCAAGCAAGGCAACAGGTGACAGAACCCCTGTGTGTGTGTGTGTACATACATACATATATATATATATTGTTCAGGATGCTAGTATGTTTGGGTAAATATTTAGTCACCATTATGTTGCAGAAATCAACATTTTCAAGAATAAATATTTACAAGCTCCTGAAAAAAATTTATCCCAAAAACAATATTGGTGGACTCAATGTGAGTTCAACCAAAAAATGTGTAACACAAAACAATAAATATAAAACACATGACAATGCAGATATTAACACAGGAATTACATGTAATGAAAGGAAAAAAACATGAAACAAGCAATAATAAGAATGTGCTTCTTCGTGTGTGTACGCAACAAACATGTGAGTGTACAAAAGTCAAAAGAGAAAAACATGAACATAAATGTGTCCCTGTGGGGAACACTTTAACTATATGTGACTGCATCTAAAAGCCAGAGGTAAAAAGTTAGAAAAGAGGCTAGGGAGAGAAATGCATGCCTTTGTTTAGGCTTAAGGAGCGCCCACCTAGTGATGGTTTTTTGGCAAAGTCAAGTGGAATAACCCACAATATATATTTTTATTACTTCAAACATTATTTTTAATGAATACCTGTATTTGAATAGATGCTCTTTTTATTTTCAACAGGACTTATTTCATGTAACAGTCTGCATACTCAGGAGAAATTATTAGAAATATTGGAGAAACTGCAATGTGGCAAAGGGTAACTTGGATCAAGGGCATGTGGTCATGAATATTTTGTCATATACAGACTACCATATTTTATCACTTATAGTTTGTCTATCAACAAATCTGCAAGATACCTGCTACTTCAAAGGCTGTGTAAGAAAATGAGACCCCACCTTACAAGAAAAAGTTGTTTTCATTGCTTTTTAAAAAAAAAAGTAAATAACTTTGTGAAAAAATTGTAATTTTGCTGTAAATTATGTCAAAATAAGAAAATTTTCATATTTCCAATCATCAATCAGTGACATTTTCTGACGCCTGTCATCAAGCAATAAGAAACTTATTTAAATATTTTTTAAAAATTAAAATAAAAATGTCTGTTTTGTTAAAATAAAAACTGTTAATTTGATGAATTGTGAACAAGATTAAACCAAAATTACTTTTTTTCTTAAAAAGCAATGAAAAACAACTTTTTTGTGAAGCGAGGGGTCTCATTTTCTTGCACAGCTGTTGAAGTAGCAAGTAGCTTGTAGAGTTGTTGACAAACAATAAGTGAGGAAATATTACAGTAGGCTGTATATGACAAAATATTTGCAACTGCATGCCTTGGATCAGTCACTCTTTGCCACTGAACTGCAAGAAGAATGCAAGTTCAAATCCTGGCAGAGAGCACATTTTTAATAAGTTCTCTTGAGTATGCTGCAAACCAGTACATGAAATAAATCCTGTTTAAAATAAACAGAGCATCTACTCAAATATGAATATCCGCTAAGAATAAAGTTTGAAGTAATAAATATGTCAGATTAAAAAATAAAATCCATTAATTCTTATATATATATTACACACACACACATATATATATTAAATGAAAGATGGTCCATATGTGCTTTTTATATGGATATTTAATAGGCTGGTTAATGAAATTTGAGGAATAAAAAGGCAACAAAATGATAACAATATTGACAATAAGATTGATATTTATTACATATTAATAGGGCTTTTAACTAAATTGAAGCATGAACGGAAAAATTTTAAGGTCGGAATTTTCAGACATACCTGTGTCCTTTTTCAATGAGACAAGAAATAAAGAAGTGGGATTCTTACCCACTTATTCCTTATTTCATACTTGTTCCTACACACACATATATGTATGCAGACACATTATATAGATAATGAGTAAAAATTCAAATAGAACTAAAAAATATATTTGTAAAAGGACAATATGAATAAAGACAAAAGGAAAACATATCTTACTTAGTGGCACACTCAAGAATTTTCTGTCTATCAAATTTTACCAAAATATAAATTGTCACCCCAGTTTTTTTTAAAATATTTCCTTTCCTGAAAGAAATTCTCTTTTTCTAAGCAAATATTAATGACTATAACCATTTTTTTTTTCATTAAAAGAAAATGGTTAAATACAAAAAATTCTATTTAAAATATATAAAACCTAAATTAATTTGAAACTAAAATAATATCCTATGATAATTGTGTTTGTCCCTCCCTTCGTTAATTCACACGGCTGTTATGCCATGCCATTACCTCATAAATAATGATCTATTTTGTTTTGAATGAGTGAAAAGATGGAAATGACATCAGAGACACTACTTGATTTCACTGAGAAAATCAAAGAAAGAGGGATGACAGAAGTGTTTAACATCTGCTAATACCTCATAAATAATGTGTGGAAAGTCATATCAAAGATGCTACTTCTTTTCAGTAAGAAAGAAAAAAAGAAGGGAAGTGTTTAAAATCTGTTCAATGAAATGGAAAACATTATCAATTTCAAATCTTTTCATAATTGTTATTGCAATATTTTGTTAAAGTTGTTAAGCTCAGATATATAACAATATGATGGGGAAATTTCAATGGATATTTTATTATTGTAGAACTCGCAATGAGATTATTCAATCATTAACTTAAGAATTAAGATCCAGCAGAAAATCAAAATAGGAAAACCATGAAATTTTCATGGGTATTTATAATAAATGATAAATACATTATAAAAAAAAATTGAACAACAATAATATTTACATACTTTCATTTGACATTAAATGACATCACTTAATATCTTTCATAATTTACCTTGACTTTCAGTTATCATAATGAATATTTGAGTATTCTTAGTTTTTCAGAATTTCTAAATTTAACATTTTTACTTCTATTCATAAGTATTTGTTGCAAAATAAAATCCTTACATTTGCTTTGATAAAGTCCATCAGAAGATGAAAAGCTTTGGCTAAGATAAGTTTTCCTTTTATATTTATGTGTATACATATACATGGAGTGATTAACTGATTTGTTTTTTATGGATTATCAACCTTTGCAGGTTATTTAAAGCCAAAAAACATTTTCTGATTGTAAGAATTTTTTTGATATAATAATTTACAAATCCAATTAATTGACCAATAGCTGGAGGAAGTAAAGGTGAATTCATACCTTTCCCAAGAGTATTTGCCCATAAGTGAATAAAATGAACTGGAATTGAAACTTGGCTCTCCAATTTCCAATTCCATTAATCATTACACCACTTGGTATTCCCAAATGGTCACCCATCTAGGTACTAACCAGGCATAATGTTGCTTAAATTCATTGACCAAACAACTGGTATTTCAATATGATATGGTTGTAAACTCTCTATATGTACAAAAACACATTTGTTCTGTTTTTGAAGATGAGAAAACTGTACTTATACCAAAAAAGATATCATTTTCTCATTTCAAATCCTTGTTCATCAAGCAATTTCAAAATATAAAGGACAGTGTTTTGTTAACCCTTTGCCTGTCCAGTGCATTTTCGTGTGTACTATCCATGCTTGTTTTCAGATTTATAACTATTGCACAAGGCCTTCAACTAGACTCTTTTCTTAGGCATCCTTAGTTTTACCACTCTTAAAATCATAGCTTGTGTGCCCCACATATGCATGGGCATGGAAATCACATGCCCTGTGCATCACATATGATGCGCAGGACAGGCAAAGGGTTAATCAAGTTTGCTTTTCAGAGTTGTTTTCAGCTTTCCAATATTTATTGTAAATTATCATCTGTCTATATTTCTATTGTAACTATTTACACAGTTTGCATCAGTTGGCCTCATCTTTATTGCCATATTCATGATGTTTCAGCTGTTGTATGCTCTGGCCTTCTTCAGGATCTGTCTATATTTCTGAGATGAGGTATTGTAACTATTTACACCATTTGGACTGTTGTCCTCATCTTTATTGCCATATTCAAGGACACATGGTCCAGTGAATAAAAGCGTTGGTTGAAGTAATCCAAAAAGTGACTTGACCCAAAGAGTTGTGAGTTCAATACCTGGCCACAACAAAGGGAACAAAAACTCGAATACTTGAGTTAGTAAAGGGAATTGACTGAAACTGAGATATCCAAAAAAGGTATGGACTAAATAAAGGGTTCAGTTTGAAATTCCAATGTCTATCACCGGAAGAAGGTTTGAACATACAATGACCGAAACATCATGAATATGGTAATAAAGATGAGGGGAACAGTTTGAATGATTTAAATAGTGTAAATTATTGTAAATTACATTATAAACAAATTTTATTTCCGAATATATTGAGAGCTTGGGACCTGAATATTTCCATTTTAATAACTTGCTAACTTTATATTCAGGCAGTGTGTTCAAATTTCTACCTCCAAAGATATTTGGGAGGGGGCTGCCACCTTTTAGGGGGATGATATCTTCTCTTAATCTGATTCAGAATTGATATAAAGGCCCATGATTTCCAATGAAGACAAAAGCAATTATTTTCTATAAATGTTTTTATCTTGTCTCATATTGCAGACCAGCCTTATTCAAAACTTTTACATATGTTTCTTTAAATTTCTAGGAAACAAAAGAACCTTTCAAAACCATTTATGACAAGGTGGTCATATGACCAAATACAGCACCCCCCCTTTCATGTTCTTGTAAAACCTCAACTACAATCTTTGTTGATATTAGTTTCATATAACCTCTAAAGGATACTGTTTTTAAAAGTGCATTTTTCAGAATATGAGTCTAGGTAAATAAAACATAATCTGCTTGTTTTTCCTCTCAATTTATTCATGATTATATTGTGTAAATGTCTTTTTTGGTTTTCCTTTCAAATTTGAGCTTTTATGAAGCATAAACAGAGAAACAACTCCAGTGATCAAAAACTTGAAATTTTATAAAGCCAATTTATTGTAAAAAAAAAAAAAAAATAAATAAATTCTGAAATTTAATTCATAAAACAAATTTACTATAAATACAGAAAATAGCTGCCATATCAGCAATTTTATTAAAATAGAATTTTCAGAAAGCAACCTTAAGACAGATGCCAAACAGTGCTGAGATGAAACCTTGTCATTTATTCTTTAGATTACCATGCCCATTTTTGTTGTTTTGATCAATGCACACTGGAAAGTGTAAGGTGAAAGAATCGGTATTTATGAGATTGTCAAAGAAAGTATGAATAAGTAATCTGAACTGTGAATTAAATTACATACAAGTGTTCATATTTCAAAAAATATTTGGCTGTTGGAGCTTTCTGCATAAAAGCAATATTTTGGCTGTTATGGTCTTCCATATACAAACAATATTAACATTGATGCTGATTATTTGTAGCAGTCACAATTTTTTTTCTAATCAACCAAAAATATAAAACTTATATAAACTAAACTATTGAGGAAGCCCTAGACAGCAGTCAAGTACTCCCTAAAATGCAACATACTCTTAAGGAAAGTTACTGAATTCAGAGGCCAAATTGTTAGTAAAAATAAACAACAAAAAAAACTGAACAAATTAGTAGGAATAATTTGTGGAATAAAATAATCAGAATTTTAATTCAATAATTTTTTTCGAATGATGATGCTATTCTAATTAAAATAATCCATTTGCTTAAAAAGCTTTTTTTTGAAATGCTGTCCTCATACGAATGGTTTTTCTGATTTTTATTGGGGAATGAATGCCAAAATTTCTGTCAGCATTCTTCTTGATTATCCAAGGATGGTTATTTGGGTTGTAATTTTCTTGAACTTAATGATACAATAATCATCCATTTTATAGCAAATGGGAGCAGCCATTGAGTGTAGGAATAAGTGGCTCCTCCCCATCACAACTTATTACTTTAAAAATTTGTATAGATATTTGTTTCCCCCTTCTGTGTGTGTGTTTATATATATATATATATATATATATATATATATATAGAATGTTTTTATTCTAAACAGTGTATAGTATATTTGCTGGCTGCTGTGCTCCTCTCAAGAAAACCTTAATGTTATGTTATTAATTTTCTTGAGTAGATATAATACTGTTTAAAATTATAAAAAGTGTGCCATCTATTTCAAACACAGGTATGCATTAAAAATAACATTTGAAATAATAAAACTTTGGATTAAAAATAAATGCATTAACTCACATATATATACACACACACACACACATGGGGTTTGATGAATAAATTGTTGTTGAAATTACCCAAAAATGAAAATAACATTGACATCTCATTTTAACAGATATATTTACCAAAGTTACACAAAAATATCTTTAAATACTAAAGAGTAAATTTATTCAATAAAATCACCATTAATTTTAAGCACAGCCTCCAGATGACTTGGGAATCTTCTGCAACTCTTCTGGACAGTCTCCTTATTTAAGTTGGTGAGTTCTGCCATAATCCTTGCCTTCAGTTCATCTTTGGTTTTACAGGGAGTGTTGTTGGTCTCTTGCTCAACTGTGCCCCACACATAATAATCAATGGGGTTGCAGTCTGGAGAGTTAGGTGGCCAGATGTAAGAGGTGGTATGGTCACAGAAATTGTCTGACAGCCATGACTGGATTCTCCTGCTTTTGTGGCATGGTGCCAGGTATAAGGTCTTCCCACAGCCACCCTCTTTATTCAGGGCAGTACTACCTCCTCAAGGCACTTAATATAAACCTTCGTGTTGAGTCTGAGGCTTTCACCAACAAATTCGGGTGTTCTTTTCTTACCAGAATGATCAGAGTGAGTTTTCCAAGCTGCTGTACCTTCATAATCATCATCAGTTGGATAACTGAATCCTCTGATTGACACCCAAATACTATGAAATGTTTGTATTGGAGCTTATGGTGCAAATGCCAAGCAGTGCAGTATGATGTTTCCAAATTTTTGGCAGAGTGTAAAATCAAAATGTGCATGTGTGAAATTAAAAATATAAAATATCAACAATTTATCCATCATGACATATATGAATAAAAAGACAAGGAAAAATTATTCTTGGCTGACATGTTTCATCCTCTAAGGGACTTTATAAAGCAAATGTAGGATTTTGTTGCACATGTTTATATACAAGAGCAAGGATAAAATTGATTTGTCAGGGCTTTTAAATTTGAGACTGTTCATGAATATTCATCAGGTGGTTGAAAGGTCAGTCAAAACATGTGGAGGACATAAAGTGCCATAATTCAAAGTCTGGTAAAACAAAAGTAAGTGAGTAATATTCAAGAAATTTTTTTTTCTCTTGTTTTTCTATTCATTTTGTTCCTTTATGTATACACTGCCTGGAAATATATATTGTGTATATTTAGGCAGCATATTGTCATCAGGAAAAAAGATTTTATTTCTACATTTGCAAAGGCAGATTTTTCTTCTAAAATGTGTTATTTTTCTCATTATGCTGTTTTATCAGCAAACATTAAAATAAGGCTTTTCCAAATTGTCTTATATATTTACCATTCTTTCAGATTCTAATTCAAATTATATAGTAAAACCTCAAATTAACAATCCCAAACTCTTTATTTAAAGGTATATAGCAACTTAAAAATAAAATTAGTACACACACACATATATATATATATATATATACTGTTATTTGCATTTACATAAATAATTTTGTAAATACATGATTTTTTAGGCTATGAAAAAAAGTCACTTCAGATTTTGGACAAATGGTTTTAATGAAAAATCTCCATATTAGTCTTTTGTGTTGAAAAAAGGTTCAAACAAAATATTTTTTGTTGGAAATTCTGATACATGAAAATGTTAAAGGTTTTTTAAAAAAAAAAAAAAAAATTTCTAACATGGCTATAAACCTAAAACTTTAGTTGAATATAGTAAATACTTATGTTATTGATATCATTTCAGAAATAAGGAATTTTCGATTTATGCTGAAATTTATATAAGAATTAAACCTACAAGAGTTGTTGTGAAATTTTGGATCTGTTCTCAAAATTGTTTAGAGTTAAATTATATTCAAATTATTAATTGCAAGATTTTTCCAACCAACCAGAGCACAACACACACAAAGATTGACAATTTAAAAATCCTGTGAGTACTTTGAAAGATAATTGAATTTCTGGCAAGGTTTCATGTGTTTTTGGGGGGTTTTTTGTACTTTTCTTTCAAAATGAATTTCAGACAATCTCTGATGGTATTTCCTCTTTGTCTTCTCATTCTCTGATGAAATTTACAAAAAGTCGATCAGTAAAATAAATCAACACAAAATGTCTGTTATTTTTAATAAAATTTTCCCTAAATATATATATATATATATATCAATACATACATACATACTTTTCTCTATATATATATATATATATATATACAAGCGTCCAAAACTAAGGGACAAAATTTTAAAACCTAATATTTATTAGAAATAACAAGTGTGAAAAGCTTTTCTCTACTTGAAAAAAATGTAGTTGTTATCATCCATAATAACATACTAAAATTTGAATCAATTTGCAAAGGATAGAAAAAAGAATTATAACAATTATTTATTTATTTTCAAAATAGGATTGTCAAAAGTAAGGGACAAAATTGAGTAAAACAATGTAAACAGTATGCTATATACAAATTTTTTGATTTCCTCTAAAGAATAAGTCTTACTTAGTCATTTGTAAATGTTGCATCAGCCAGCACCATGGCGGGAAACGCCAAAACTTGATTACTCTGTGAGACAAGCTATTGTGAAGCTACACAAGGAAAAGCACACCATTAGAGAGATTTCAGAGAAAGTGAAATGTTCCAAGAGTGTTGTAGGCAGGGTTGTTAAATCCTACAATGATACTTCAAAATAGTTAGTGCTTTTAAAACCGGCAGACCCTGCAAAACTTTGGCAAGAAAGATCGAATAATGCTAAAGTATGTCATTAAAGGACCGTTTTAAGTCTTGCACAGAAATTAAAAGGGTTATGAATAGTACCTCATGTGTTAATGTGTCAAGACAGACTGTTTGTGACGACTGCAAGAAATAGGGCTGTTTAATCGAACCCCAGGAAAAACCACTTGTTAGTTCGAAGAATAAGAAGAAGAGTTTAGAGTTTGCAAATGGGTATGTAATTTGGACATATGAAAATTGGGCAAAAGTATTTTCAGTGATGAAAGCAAGTTTAATTTATTTGGAAATGATGGGAAAAACAATGTAAAGAGACGTATTGGTGAAAGATTAATTTAAATGTGTACTAAGAAAACTGTCAAGTTTGGGGGCGGAAGGCGTCATGGTATTTGGAATGTTTTTCAAGCCAAATTTTTCACGCCTCTTGTCCGGTTACAAACTCGTGTAAACGCATCAGATCTATAAAACATTGTTCAAGATCATGTTGTGCCAATCATACAGAATTCAGGTTTCGATAGGGCTACCTTTATGCAAGATAATGCCCCATGTCACAAGGCAAAGGTGGTAATGAGTTACCTTAGCGAGCAAGATTTGGAAATCATGGATTGGCAAAGTCCTGACTTAAATCCAATAGAAAATCTTTGGAAGACCATAGGAGTGAAAGTCATGGAAAGAAATCCCACTAACACGGAGGATTTGTGGGTGAAGCTTCAAGAAGAATGGTCTAAAATTAGTATCGAGGATTGTCAAGAACTGATTCGTTCTTGGAGTCGAAGATGTGCAGCTGTCATTGAGAGCAAGGGCTCATTTACTAAATATTGATTGTACATGTATATTTTTATTGTTTTTTTTGTGGGTTTACATTGTTTTTCTCAATTTTGTCCCTTACTTTTGGACGTTCCAAATTTAAAAATATATAAATAATTGTTATGAATCTTTTCTATCCTTTGCAAATGATTCAAATTTTAGTATGTTATTATGGATGATAACGACTACCAGTTGTCAAAATTTTTGCTTTTTTCAGTTGATATTTCTAACAAATATTAGGTTTTAAAAACAGCTGTCCCTTAGTTTTGGATATCTGTGTATATATATATATATATATATATATATATATATATATAT
>CAHIKZ030000679.1:222500-445000 GCA_903632075.3 Acanthosepion pharaonis | reverse complement strand
ATGAGTGGACAGAACAATTGCAAAATGGTTTGTCTACAGAGTTGAGCTGCTGAACAAAACATCAATCAGCTAAGAGACAAATTTTATTTGTATTAATCCTATATATATATATATATATATATATATATATACACACATTTTAAAAATCAGGAGGTCAGTTGAATCCGCTACCTTGGTTTCAACCTTACGGTCTCTTCAGGCAATTTTTATCAAATGACCTCTTAACACTATATTATTTTAAAAAAATAAACAAGTGTACAACATTAGGTGTAATAGAAAGGGAGGTGGAGGATGTAAAGAAAGAAGAAGAAATGGAAAGAGAAGAAAAGCAAGGGTATTATAAATGTATCAGTGGGGGCTTAATTGAAATGTACATATTTTTTTTTTATCCAGCCTCATATGTGCTTAAAAGCAATTTCCTAATATGAAAGCAAGGGCTCAAGACTTCAGATTTCTAGTGCGTTTGTTTGTTTATTTTTTAAAATAATAGTTTTAATAGTTTTTAAACTAATAATAGCTCATTAGTTTTTTGGGTTTTTTTTTTAAATGAAGCTTTAAAAGGTCGTTGGATAAAAATCACCTGAGGAGACTGTAAGGTTGAAACCAAAGTAGTGGAATCAACTGACCTCCTGATTTTTAAAGTTAAAAGCATGGTCAAACTTGCAAGTCTTGGGAGCAGTGCATATAAAGTTTCATTGACCATCGCTTTGTTGACAGAAAGATAATTTTCTTTGTTGTCTGTTTCTGTTAGGAGGACTTTGAGTAAAATGTTTTCTATTTTATACTCACTAGGAACGTAGATACCTTGGTTTATTGTCATATTCTTTCTTTTATTTTGCTTCCTTGTTTTAGTAATAAATTTAAATTTTAGTCATGGTTTCTCATTTCATCCACCTGTATATACTTAGGTTTCATTGTGGGAAATTGTTTCATTTTGTTTATTTAAGAAGGTACCAAAATGCATTCTTCTGAAGAAGTGTTGGTCAAAAAAAAAGATCTTTTAAAGAATGTGTTGTATATTTAAGGCAATATATATATATACTTTACAAAATCCAGTTTTTGACAAAAAATTGCTCCATTTCAAAACACTCTTATATAGGCAACTCTATTGGCAGAGGGGAGAGAGAAAGAAGCAGAGAGAGACGAGCAGTGAAAGAGAAGAGAAGGGGGAGACAGAAACGTCAGTTTTAATTATTTTATGTCTCATATATTGGTGAACTCTTGATTTTGATGGATGAGGGACAAAAGGTTCAGTTTTCAAACAGAACCACCAGACAACCCACACACGTGATTTGACTTTAAATGGTGAGGGCTTGTATAGTACCAGCCACACTTTCCAGAAGAACTAAAAACAGAGAAATGTTGCACAGTGTGCCACAAAATTTACATACAGCCCTCCTCAGGTGTTAATTCAGAGATTTCTTTCTTGTAGAGAGCCCAGTCTGCCCGACTATTGAACCCATAGCTGGGGGAGAAGGAATGAACTCATACCTTTCCAAATTGGTGCAAAAATGAATGCAACAATATCAGCTATCATTTGAATTCATCATGTTGATCTCACTTAGGCACACATATACACATGTGTCTGCATATTGATATATCATATATATATATATATATATATATATATATATATATAAATAATGGCATTGAGAATTTCCAAGAACAGGTTCTATAAAGGCAGGTAATCTTTAGAAACCTATCCTGTTTACTTTATTTTCAATCTGAGAATGGAAACAAATCACTTTATATTATCAAAAAGAATTAAGCCATTTTGATAATTTAATACAAAATATTTATTTATTCCAGATTGAAATTCTGTACTCATCATATTTCTGATGAGATGTATGATGCTTTTTGACTCTAGCTGTGTTATGGTTTCTTAGCCACATTTACATTGAATCGCCACAGTCCCAAAGATCTATCAAATGGAAGACCTATCAAATTTATAACTTGCCACTTTTTTAATTTCAAGAATAAATTATGTTCATCACAAACAACCCTCTTTCATCTGCTGCAGAACTTACAGCAATGGTATTAATTATATTTTTAGCTATTAAGTATTGGCTATTAATATATAAGATTATTTGCTGATACTCTAACAACTGGTTCATTAAGCTTTTATAATTTTAAGAATCAGTTTGTGCAAAGCAGTAGGATGCCATCACTATATATATATATATATATATATATATATATATATACATATATATATTCTGTTTATGTTATTTTTATGGATATAATTTATTTAAGTAAATGCTCTGTTTGTTAAATAAACAATATTAATTACATTTACCAGCCTGAATTTTCATACAAAATATGCACTCTCTGACAGGAGTCAAACCTGTAACCTTTATGGTAACCATCATTTGACTTGATGTACTGTTAACCATTTGGACTTTGCTAATCCTGATATTTCTCTGAATGGTTAACAGCACATCAAATCAAATGATGGTTCCCATAAGTGTTACAGGTTTGATTCCTGTTGTAGAGCGCATATTTTCTATGAAATTTCTTGAATATTAATGCTGGTAAATGAAATTAATACTATTTAATTAAAAACAGAGCATTTACTTAAATAAATTATATCTATAAAAATATCATATAAAGAGTAAAATATATATATATATATATATATATATATATATATATATATATATATATATATTTGTATTTATATGGAAATCCAAATTTTTTTTTTTATAAAAATTATTATTAAATGTGAAATAGCAATGTGAATAGGATGTGGTTGCAGATTTTTATTATCTTAGATACTGGTAGGGAGAGGTTTGTCTTTGCGTTAGATGCTTTTTTAAAAGATTTGAGTATTTTTCAACCGGGACATTGGTGTAAAGGGATTTTATATCTAGACTGGCCATGAGTTTGTCCGTCATATTTGTTTCCCTTAGGTTTTTAACTAAGCAGCCTGAAATTTTTATATGTGATGGACCAATTGTTCCAAGGAGAGGGGTTAGAATTTATTGTTATAGCTTTCCCTAGTTTGTGGGGAGCATTGTCTATTCCTGAAATAATGTGGTGTATTGGGATGCCTGTTTAACAAACTAGCAAAAAAAAATAAAACCCATACATGCACATAAAAATTTCAGTTTAACCATTTATATGACTCACCTTAAGTGATGTGAAATTGGTTCCTTTAAACATGAGAATGCTGTAATTAAAAATTAGTTGCTTAACTACACACAGAACCAATGGAGCAACATTCAAAAGTACTGGGGTGAGGTGGGGTTTGAATATAAAATAACAGTTAATATGAATTTTGCCAAATTTACTGATAATACAAAACAACTTTTTCAAAAATTTGAAAGATCTAATAAAAAAATTGATATCGATTATTTAACAAAATATGTTTGAAAGAATTATTGCTGCTGAAATAATATATATATATATATATATATATATATATATATATATATATATATATAATATACACATTTTTTACTTTTTTCTTTTTGAATTTGTAGGTCTGATGAATTGGATCGTATTTACGATTCCAATGGAATAAATTATGACCATGGAATATTAGTGTTTAAGTCAACACCCAGAGATAACAGTTTGTTTTATGCTAAATGTAATCATTAGGCTATATCGGTAGGCATGGTGGAATAATGGATAGTGGCTTTGTGCTAGCCCCACTTTACTTTAGGACTGACATGAATAAGAAGAATACTTTATCAACATGTAATAAAGATATTTATTTACACCTAAACATGAATACAATTGTTAACATAAACACAATGTCCTTTCCTGTATACAGAGAATATGTCAAGCAGACTTACCAATCTGGTGAGTGCAATAGAGCTAGGTAGCTTGTACCTTTAAAACCCTTGGCAACTGGTACTGTTGGTGGCAGAAAGAATTTTTTCTGTGTTACTTCAGAGCAGATCCGGTCCCTTCTCTGGTGATGGTCAGTTTTTTCTGAATCCATATAGTTTTATTAACCAATGAGAGACCACCTAACATCATGTGACCAATCTCTATATATAGGAACAGACGAATTTTACAAACCCAACAGAGGCTCAAGTTGAGGAATCAGAGAGCTGAGTTCAAATTTCGGTCATGTTCATTACATTCACTTATGTGCTAATACTCTTGGGAAAGGTATGAATCCATCTTTTCTCCCCTCAGCCATGGGTAATGATCTAGAAGAAGGACAACTCTGAATTCAAAACCTGCCAAGGACCATTTGGGGACCTTCCAGAAAGTGTGGTTGCTTCTGCACAAGACTTCACCACTAAAATCAAATATGAACAAGTGGTAATCTGGCTATTGATTCTAAGAACTGATCTACTTGACCCTCATAAGTCAAAAATGACAGGAGAATCCAGTAAAATGAGGCAGTAAGTTGAGTAAAATCAATATCCCTTGCATTTAGTATAGCAAATATTGTCTAGGTTTTTACAGAAAACACCATTACATTTAAAATATTACTTTAACATCTACTAAAAACAGAAAACATTGTCATTTTCTTTCTGCGTTTGTAACATTTCCTGACTTTTTAATTTTATTCTTTATTTTTAATCTTATTTTATGTCAACATCAAAAAAATTGACAAAAATTGAAGCCTTTTCAGCAGATTTATGGAAGATTAGAAAATTTTAACATAATTTTTTGTTTTTGTATTTCACTGAAATTTTTTTTGGTTTTTAATTTAAAAATTTAATGAGAAAAAATAAATTTCTAAAAAGGTTTTTTCATAATCTGGACAAAGTTTTCCTTTCCAAAGTATGTTTGACTTTATTGGTTAAAAAGTTGCTATTCAGTTGATAATCATTTCTAATATTTCCAATTCTCCAAGAATTCAGATGGTTCCACAGATCACAGAATTTTATTTGTATGAGTCTTCCATTGAGAAAAACCTTTCAGCTTTTTAATTTATCTATTATATACATATGTATACACAAGATTATCAATACTAAAATACACTACTCAGTATTTCATGTAAAAACAATCATCAGACAGAACTCGCCAAGTAGTGGAATTTGGTATTGTAATTATTATTATACTTAGGTTCTGACAACTTTGACAGTAAGACCTCAGTTTATTTGATATTTTAAGCTTTAGCTTTTATTCTTATTATGTGTGTGTACGTGTGTGATATGAATAAAGAAAAAAAGGAATATTTTTTTTTACTGACACGTTTCATCCTCTGATGGACTTTATCAAGGCAAATGTAAGGATTTTATTTTGCCACAAATATTTATAAACAAAAGTAAAAATGTTAGTTTTCCAAATTTTTAAAATTTAAGAACACTCATAAATATACATCAGGTAAACTAAAAAGTCAAGGTCAATTATAGAGGATGCTAAGTGACGTAATTTAATCTCTAATAAACAAAAGTGAGTAACTGATGTTGTTGAGTTATTTTTTGATAATGTAATTAATATTTGTATTTATTTTAATTTGGGATTAATTTATGTATTATATATTTTGAGTATAACGATAAACTAAATCCGGCAGCAAGGCCTCTGGTCAAGAGATTGGAAGTTTTGAAGAGTGTGGAACTACCTATTAATTGCTGTTTTTCTGAGGTCCACCCTGACCCGGAGTGATAGCACCTGTTAGGGTCTCAGCTATGGATAAATAGTAAATCCCCAAACAAAAATCAGTAGTACATTTTTATAGCAAAATGACCAACAATACTTTTTATAGTAAAATTACCAGCAATACATTCATTATTAAAAAAATTACCAATACATTTCTGCAGTGAATTTATCAGCAATGCATTTTATTATCTACAAACCATATATTTAAAAAACATACCTTTCACCCTGAAAATATAAAATATTTACAAAATATTTAGATTTCGGCATTAAATAACCTATCGAGGTTGATATGTAGCTAGACAAAAGCAACCAAGCAATCAATATGAAAACTCTTTCATGACATTAATCCATATAATATGCTAGAATTTTTTAAAGAAATCAAATTGTATTCCAAAATATAACTTCTAGAAAACTACAATATAAAACACACATATCACCGACTCTAGTAATTATGTCCACATAAACATGTATATGTACAAAAGCTGAGTATCATCTACCATGTATTCAATTGTGAAAGCAGAATAACATATATCATTTTTATTACTTCAAAGCTCCCAAGAAAATTAAATTTTGGCATTAAATGACCCATAAGGAGTTGATAGCCCATAAAGCAAACAAATCAATGCCTCTTATTCCTATCAATTGATACAACTTCCTATTATTTATACAAAGTAATTTAGTATCTGTCACTTCACTGATGAGATGACAATCAAATTTCAAATTGAAATTGTTTGTTCATTTAAAATACTACATTTATTAGAAAATATATTAATTTATCTATTATATATTTTAAATAAAGGTTATGAATTTAATAGTTTCTTAAATTTTTAACATTTTTAAAATCTTGTATGTTGACTTGGGAAAGAAGTAATTCAACATCATTTATTCACTTTTGTTTATTAGACATTAAATTATGTCACTTAGCATCCTCCATAATTTCTCAGTAAGCCTAATGAATATTTATAATCACTTTTTAAATTTTAAATTTTGAGAAACTAAGATTTTTACTTTTGTTTATAAATACTTGCTGCAAAATAAAATCCTTACATTTGTAACTTAACGCTTAATAAATGAAAGTTACCATTATTATCGTTGTTGAATTTTTTATTTGTTTATATATATTTATTGATCCATTAATATTTTGAATTACATCACTTAGAATCATCCATAGTTTACCTTAACTTTCCCAGTTAGCCTTAAGAATATTTATCAGTATTCTTAAATTTAAAAATTTTGCAAACCTTAAATTTTCTCTTCTGTTTAGAAATACATGTTGCAAAATAAAATCCTTACATTTGCCTTGATAAAGTACATCAGAGGAAAAATTTTCCTTTTGTCTTTAGTCACACACAAAATACATATATATATATATATATATATATATATATATATATATATATATATATATATATATATATATATATAATTTTTCTTTATTTTTTTTAAACACTTCTCAAACACCTTCACAGTGTGCAAGGAAGCTTCCTTTGGTGATGTTTATTCCTTGTGTCATTGGGAGTTTCAGGTCTAAAATCATCAGAATTACTCTCCCATGTCACCTGACCAGGAGCGATCATGTCCTGGCTAGCTTTCCAGCTTCAGTTGTTTGAATCTGTGAAATTTGGCCTGGGCTTTTATTGAGTTAATTTTATTTTTTGAATTTCAGCCAATGAAAATTGTTTTTGTTTTTTTTTACAGTTTCAGCAGTCTTCATTTGCCAATTTAATATCATTGAACTCTTTCCATGACAAACCTTTGCATAAAAAAAGGTCAGATTTAAATTCTTATTTTCTTTTGCGATTATTTTTAAAGTCTGTCATACAGGAAAAATAAAATAAAATAAAATCACTGACATGGAATAAAAATTTGGAAGCAAATGCAAATTGGTTTTGTTTCTCAGAATCCTACTGATCTGCTATCTTTTCTATTAACTGAACATTTTTATCAGTTCTACCAAAATGTTTTTCTTTCTTTTGTTCTTGAATTCTACATATTAAGATTAGTGTAGCCTGGCAGAAAGCCAAATAAGAAATAGAAATATTATATTACACCAATCTCTCAAGAGGGAGGAGCCAGCCTACCATCTTTAGTCTCAGTTTCAATACTGACCCCTGGTGCCAATGGGATATGTACAACTACTTCCACTCACATTCATAGTGTGTTCATCCATCACTTTTAAACTGTTTTTTCATGTCTATAGTGTACACGTACTATACTCTCCAAGAAAAACATTCTCTTTTACAAGAGCCCTTATTAACATAAATCTATCAACTGTTCTGACTTTTATTATTCTTGGTGGGTGGTGAAGAATATTTCACTTTCTTTGTTCCATTCTCTGCTCTTCTACTCTGGCCAATTTTTTGTCATGCAAGAACAAACTTTTGACATGAACAGTATTTATCATCAACAGTCACACGACCAGGTGTGGTTATCTGTCAGCTGAGCTGACCAATGTCTTTCATATATCTGAGTTGAAAACAAGAGAGATATCCATTCAAGTATAGCATGTCTTTGGCAAGTATATGTGGTGAAGCCCATCCCTCTCCAGATCAAACCAGAACTGATATCCTCCAATTTGAAGGCTTGCCTGGGTCACAGGCATGTGACTATTAATTCTATCAGGGGAACCCTCTGCCCTAGCTGTTGTCTTCAATCTCGAAAAA
This sequence comes from Acanthosepion pharaonis, assembly GCA_903632075.3. Classification (NCBI taxonomy): domain Eukaryota; kingdom Metazoa; phylum Mollusca; class Cephalopoda; order Sepiida; family Sepiidae; genus Acanthosepion; species Acanthosepion pharaonis. Next base: position 436,772 of record CAHIKZ030000679.1, on the reverse strand, counting down.
TCTCCACCCAGTGATGCCATATCATCATCACACTGCTATGCTATAGTGCCCAGTTTGCCCCATTAAGTTAGATGACCATTGACCTTACAAGAAAGTTCATCTGCCCTTTGATAATTATTTTTTTTACTCCTGCTGGGTATCTAGCCACCTTCCTCACAAGAAAAGCATGTTTGGTGAACCAGTTTAGTTGCTGATGCCCCAATCATGTTTCAGATAGTATTGGGTTACATGGTAGCAGTAACACTCATAAAGTGTCCTGACATAAAAACCTCGATTTAGCCAAGCACAAATCTTAAGATTTGCTGACTGGAGAGGAAGGGGATGATCACGGCCAAAGTATTTTAAAATGAAAGTTAAAATGTTAGTTGAACAGAAAATTCATTTTCCTTTCATACATCACTGAAAATTAAAAATAATTGTTTTTCTAGCAAACTTGGATCTTCATGGAATGTCAAAAGGACAGTTCTTCCCTTGACACCACTATTATTTTAACTACCTTCAGGCCTCGGCAATGTTTACTGTTTTAAATAGCAATTAGAATTTTAATAAAACCTAAACATATGATGAAAGTGAATTTATATATTTTTTTAGTTCTTGAAAATTTACAACAAAAATATTAAACACTATTTAATTGGATTTTTATTTACAAAAATAATTTTATATTTACAACATTCTAAAAACTGATACAATGAAAACTAATGCAATGCAATATTTTTTATTTCTCAATTTATAAAGAAATAAATATGAAAACAATTTTTTATTCATAAATTAATAGAGATTTACTAAATTATTAAAATATGTGAACCAACTTCTTTACTATTTTATAAAACAATGTAATAAATAAATAGTGTTCAGACATGAAGGTTCAAGTTTGCCATTAATAGTGATTAATAATATATTGACATGTCCTGTCAGGTAAGTGACCAGATAATAAATGTACTATAATAAAATCTTATTTCACATTATGGGATGGAATAGCTGAAAGGAAAAGGAATGACAAACATGCTTGCTTCTCAGAGAGAGTTTTATGCTGCTAAGTCATACACAAAATTATATGTACATATTTACATGGGTCCCAAGCAGAGAAAATATAACATGTATACAACAACAAGCAGAGTAAAAAGAGAATGAAAAGATAGGGTCTTACATATAACAATTCTCAATAGGAACTGGAGCTGCTGGAGATTCTTGTGTATTTCTGAAGAAGCCTTATTGAGGATTCCAGATTTGAGCATCTGCTATGTCATTAGAGAGAACATATTCTGAAAATGGGAAATGGCAAGTCCTGGTGTTTTTTCCCAAATTGAGGACTGCAAACCAGTGATATTTTCTATATCTGGTGAAGATATATTTTCATAGGAAAATGGTACTATAGGCTTGTAAGTTGCACCATGTGGCTGGGGGAGGCATAAGCTTCAGCCAAAAAAATAAAGCAACTACTTAGTTTGACACCTGGAAGCTGACTGACTGATTAACTACATTCATCACACTATGAAATGACATCAATAAGCAGCAGTCACTTAACTCACATGACTTCATTTTTTTTTCTGTAAAGTAGAAAAGAATAAGCTATGATTTTCAACAGGAGATACTTCTTTTTTTTCTGTACTCTTAAAATGATATATGAATTATTTGATGTTTGTTTTATTTTTTTTCTCAAACTTGAAACAATACATTTTATTCCTCTCCTGTCATGAGTATAATGATAAACTAAATCTGGCAGCAAGGCCTCTCAAGAGATTAGAGGTTTTGAGGAGCATGGAACTACCTCTTAATTGCTGTTTTTCCGAGGTCTACCCTGACCTGGAGTGATAGCACCTGTTAGGGTCCCAGCTATGGATAAATAGTGAGTCCCCAAACAAAAATCAGTAGTACATTTTTATAGCAAAATGACCAACAATACTTTTTATAGTAAAATTACCAGTGATACATCCTTTATAAAAAATTACCAATACATTTCTGCAGTGAATTTATCAGCAATGCATTTTATTATCTACAAACTATATATTTAAAAAACATACCTTTCACCCTGAAAGTATAAAATATTAACAAAATATTTAGATTTCGGCATTAAATAACCTATTGAGGTTAGGGTTAGGGTTTCTTTAAGAAATTGTAGGATATTATATGGATTGATGTCCTGAAAGAGTTTTTTTCATATTGGTTGTTTGATTTTGTTTAGTGGCATATCAACTCTATGGGTTAATGCCAGAATTTAAATATTTTCAAGTTTTATAGCTTCAACTACAAATAAAATGTATTATTGGTCATTTTTCTATAAAATTTATTCTTGGTAATTCTACTATAAATATTTATCATTGGTAATTTTTTATAGAAAAATGTATTGCTGGTATTTTTACTATAAAAATGTATTTTTATACTTTCCTAATTTTTGAGGGTTCACTATTCGCCCATAGCTGGGGCCCTAAGAAGTGCTACCACTCTAGATCAAGGTGGATCTGGGAACAACAGCAGTTAAGAGGTTGGTTCCATGCTTCCCAAAACCTCTAATGAGAATTCAGAGGTCTTTCTGCCTGATGTAGTTTATCATCATACCCAGGATTTTGTTTTTTGGCCAGAGTAACATTTTGATATAACAGACACATTAAAGGAATTTTCTTTTTTATTATTCTTGATTATGGATAATATTTACAAAATTACTTGATGCATTAATTTCTTAAGTAATTAAATCTGCTTATAAACATGGAGTGGGGAGTGGAGTGTGGGAAGCACTAATGTAAAATTAGTTTCTTTTATAGAAAAAAACAGAATGAATGCAGTAATAAAATGATTTTCATTACATTCATTTTATATTAAAAAATATTTGTAAAGATTGGGTTTCTCAACATTTACATAGCACCCTAATATTTTTTTTCAGAAAAATCCTGCCAGAATGATTAAAAAATAAAATTTAAAAAAAATAAGAAATGAGAAATTTTGTTTTTTACAAATTCGATCTTAATCTCTTATTCATTGCTATTTTGGTTTCATACCCTTATTTGCCAATTTATGTAGATTAAATAGAAGGTGAATGAGGACTTTGTCAAACCACTCTCCCATAACTAAGTAGTCAACCATGACAGGAAACAGTCAATATATAAGTTGAAATATATAATGAAAAGTTCTCAGCTTCACCATGAAAGTATTCTACCTATGTCATCTTAAAAAAATACTTCTATATTTGTCAAATTTTGATAGGTGTATAAGGCCAAGAATTTTTCAGCTCCATTTCATATACATATATACATACATACCTGCTGAGGAGTGGACAGTGAATCTCAGAATGTCCATCTACAAAACTCTGGAGTTGGGATGCTGAAGTTAACATCAGTCAACTAAGTGACAAACCTTTACTTGTATATATATATATATATATATATATTTATATAAAGAATTAAACCATTTAGATAATTTAATAGAAAACATTCATAAGATATTTCCAGATTCTGTTCTCATCATATTTCTGTTCAGAAAATGATGCTTTTTGACTCTAGTGTCATCAGCTGTGTTATGGTTTTTAAACTGAATCGCTGTAGTACTAAAGATCTAATGGAAGACCTAGAAAATTTATGACTAGAAGATTTGCCACATTTTAACTTCAAGATGATTTCTTTATCAGAATAAATTATGTTCATCACAGAAAAACCTTTTTCAGCCTCTCCAGAATTTCTCTTTTTTTTTTAATTGGTTTCACCTCACGAAAGGCAGTAGAGCCAGTAAGCTACTAAGGGTTACTCAGTGTGGAAGAATTAGGAACAGAAACATTAATAAGTGGGAAGAGAAAAGAATAATCAGGAGGACAGTAGATAGCCATTCACATTGCATTTAAAGTTTTGTAGATTGGTTGAAAGGCATGGAGCCAGAAGAGAGTTCCACAAGCAAGAAGTGTGAGAAAAGAAATTGTTAACATAAAATTTATGGCTACATCTAGCCAGGTCAACTGTAAGTTGATGAGATCTTGATGCCAGACTAGTACTGCACTTAAATTCAAAAAGTCTAGGTATCATAGTGAAGAGCTCATCTGAACAATTGCCATGAAAGTACTTATAAAAAAAAGTACAGATATGCAACTTAAGCTGATTAGATTAGGACCAATAATATTGCTGATTTTTCTTGTAAGAATTTTGTTTTTTAAATCACTGAAAATAAAAATATCTAAAGAAAGCTAGCAAAATAAAAAAAAAAAATCAATGTATTAGCAGTCTGTTCCCTCCTACTTATGAAATATTCACTTATGAATGTTCACTAATGCATCCTGTTATCAGAACATGAGAATATTTCATTACTACTAAAAAGGGGATATCAGGTTGTGTGTCTAATAAAGTCAAAATGTGTTTTATAGAATATGAGGAGCTGCTGAAAAGTTTCTGAATTGAACCTGGTTCCAAAATCAGTATTCTGATGTCTGGTCATCGAAATACAGATTGTTTTTTTGGTGGTAGTGGCGGTGAGGAGGGGATTTTGTTAGGCTGGTAACTTTTCAGCACCACCTTGTAAATATTTTCATAACCAAAATTATTTCTCTTTCTGTTTCTTTTTAAGTATTGTACACCTAATACAAGGCCCAAAACCACTCAAGGTAGAGGGCTACTAAATGAGTTTGTTTTGTGTAAAGGGAGGAGGAAGTGTTGCATATTATGAGGATATATAGGATAGATATCAGTTGATACTAGACTTGAAGAGGTCAAGATTGTAGTGGTTGGGTAAAGCATCCCCTTGGGAGTTCAACAAAGTGACAATTCTGGAGAAGAAACTGTCAGAGTGGAACTTCCTCTGTTCCAAGGAAGCACAAAGGGAATGAGGATGATTTGATGCCTTGTAAATGGCAGGGCAAGTCCTAGCTGTGACAGTGGATCTAAGCTCATCTTTAAATTTTTTTAAATAAAAATAATTATTTGGGGAGGGGGACAATTTTTAAAGGTTACTTACAATTGCCATTTTTTGTTTGTTGATTGGCTGCAAATAAAGAATTTTTTTTTCACCAAGTTCTCTTAAAAAATATCATACCAATTCAGTGCAATACAATGTCTTAACGTCTTCAAACATGTAATATCAGCCAAGTTGCTGAAAAAAAAAGTTGTGTCATTATTGTCCTCTTTGTTGTTATTATCATAACATTTCAGCCATTGTGCCATCTGACCTTCATTGGGACCATGTCAATTCAGGAATTTCAAACTGAACTCTTTATTTAATTTATGGGGATAGTTTGTTCTCATTCCACTGACCATGTCTAAAGATATTTAAATTTTGTTTTAGTACATTTCAGTTATTGCTCACATTGTTTCTAAGTCTAAGTTTGCACTACCTAACCCAAAGATTGAACTTGCAATGTCACCAAACTATATCACCAAATTCACAAACTAATGCTTTAATCTATGATGCTATTGTTCTGTTTGACAATAACCTAGTGAATTAAACTAACTGTGAGTTCAATCCCTGGGTTTGGTAGTGCAGACATAGACTCAATGAAAACAGGGTAAGTGATAACTGAGTCATACTATAAATAAAGAAAAAGAAAAGTTATTTCAAGAGATGGTTAGTGGAACAAGAACACTCTCCCCATAGATTAAATTAAGTTTGAAATTCCCTGAAGGTTACCTGGATCAGCCAGCATCTGAAGAAGGCTGGAGGGCACAATGGCTGAGACGTTGTGATAATAAAAACAAAGATAAGGATAACAGTCTGAGTGTAATAATAATTTAAGTAATGATGACTCCCAATCCAAGAAGCTCAGTCAGAAATTGGGTTACCACATTCTAAACATCACTTTTGCTCCACATCAATTTTCTTTCTCTTATTTATATATAAATATATAATAAAAACAGTGTTTTTATTATATATTTTTTCTTCTAATCATTTCAACCCAAGCAAGGCACTAAAGCCACTAAGATGCAAGGGGTTACTGTCCAATGCTCTATCAGAGGCAACAGTAAGAATAGAAAAAGGATAAAGCAAAAACAATCTGGAGAACAAAGGATTGCTTCTTGGCAACATCGATTAATAATTTACTTGAAATTTTTTTTTTATTTTGCATCATTTTTTTCTCAGTTAAAATTTACCAAAACCAGCATCAACAACCATTTTGCCTGCAAGATTTTCTTAGAAGTCAACCAGTTTTTAAAAAAAGACCAGTATTGTTAAAACATTTCCAACAGAAATGATGTTATTTTAGGGCAAAAATCGTGGCTCCACAGAGAGAAATTTGAATTGTCACGTTTTTATTTTTGAACCATTAAGAAATCTGGTTTCAAAAGTAATAAACTGCTTCTGTTTAACCATCACAGAGAACCTTTTTCTGATTGCCATCAGCATTGGCTGACGTTAGACTCCAGGAGAGCAATACACTACATCTGCTTGGTCTCACATTTTGAAATGGAACAACTACATCAATAGCTGCATCTACTGCAAGGAAAGTTGGGCCACTGTGCTGTGTCAGAAAATTTTTATTGTTAGAATCCATCTTAGGATTTACAAATCTACCATTCAACCATACATTGAATACTGTTGCCATATCTGGCCTGGTGCTCCTTCTGTACATCTTGACAAAATCCAAAGAGGGATCTGTAATGTAATTAATCCTGACGAAGCATCTCAACTTCAGTCACTTTCTCACTGACATGATATGGCTTCTCTCTGTCTTGTCTATAAATATTTTCATGGCAACTGCTCTGATGAGTTTTTTTTCCTCCGATGCCCCAAATACATGAATTTAAGCATGCTACTAGATTGGCATCTAGGTTCCACCCTTTTATTTTTGAAACAGTGAAATGCAACCACTATTTCTATGCTAACAGTTTCTTTTCTCACATTTGCTGCCTGTGGAACTCTATTCCATTTACTTGCTTCTATGATGACTTATACCTTCAAAAATTTAAATGCAATGTCAGTTGCCATCTTCTGTCTTCTTGAACTCTGTTCATCTCTTGTCCTTTCCTCAATCCTCACTATTCTCAGTTTTCTCTTTCATTTTCTCACCCTGTGTACTAGTGGCATTACCATCTTGCTTGTGGTTAAATGATTAAAAAAAAATTTTAAGATTTTAAAACTGGTTAACTTACAAAAAATTAACCAGTTTTCAAATTAAGAACAGTGCTACTGGTGATAGGTTGGTCATATGACTAAAAAAAGATCTGTAATATTTAATCTAAAGTTTATTAATGAGAACAGAAAATATAGATTATGATTGTACAATTTCCAATCTGTCTTTTTGTTTTATTATTATTACTAATAATGATAACTAGAAAGACCTTTTGAAACTTTCATGATTTTCCTACTTAAAATTTCTGATGAATATAAATTCTTAAGTTAATGATTGAATAAATTCATGGCAAGTTCTACAACAATAAAATATCTGTAGAAATTCCCCTATTGTATTGTTAAATATTTGAGCTTAATAACTTTAACAAAATATTGCAATAAAATTAACAATCATATATATGAATGCTGGTCATTATTTTAAGAAGTGGATAGAAATGAAAAGACTTGAAATTGAAAACTTCACTGAAACAGCTCTTCTCTTTCTTCTCTTTCTTTCTTTCATCTTCTCACTGAAACCAAATAGACTTTGCCCCTTTTCACAGATCAAAACAAAAAGAGTCCATTATTTATAATGTATTGGCAAGAGATGTTAAACACTTTTATCTTCTCTTATTTCTTTCTAGCCAAATCCCCATCTTATGAACATTTCTCTTAACAATGATTTTAAAATATTTCAGTAGATGATGTTATTTTATTTATGGTATTTTTTTGTGATTTCCTTACTTGGTTTCCATCAGTTGATACTGTGCATCTGAAAAGTATTTATTGCAGTCCCCATAAGGTGTAGTATCTGTTCTTATCAGCTTAATCTGGTTTTCTCTCTCCTGTTTTAGCCTCCCTTCTTTCTTTCATTTTTTCACTGGAACCAACTAACATCTTTTCCCCTCTTTCCCATGTGATCAAAATTCTGAATAGTCCTTTATTTATGAGGTATTAGCTGGGTGTAATGGTGTGCAAACTAATGAAGGGAGGGAAAGCACAATTATAACAGGATAATAATAAAAATACTTAGAAAAGAGAGTGATTTAATAAAAGAAAAAGAACAGAAAAGACAACGTTTAACAATATATTGACTATGTCTGTCTTCAAGTTATATCTAAAAATTGCATACAAGTATAAAAAATATAGGAACATACAAGTCTGTACAATTTTGTGTTAATTGATTAATTTGACAGTAAGAACAATTAATAAAATAGTTTAAGCTAACTAATCAGTTGATAGAAAATTTCAAGACGAGTATGAACCCCGCCAGTTATGCACGTTTCAGCTGCATTCCAATCATACTGGCTGCATTTTGTTCAATTTGTCACGTTGATTGCCAGTACAACAGCTTTTCTCAAGACAAGTGATGTTTGTACAAAGGCTTGTATTTTTTTATATTTTTTATACTTGTATGTAATTTTTAAACACAACCTGAAGACAGACAGACATACTGTCAAAATATTCAGACATGTTTAAACACTGTTTCTTTTCTTAAAGTGGGCTCTTCTCTAAGTGTTACAAAATATTGGAAGAGTTATGGCAATCATTTTATTTAATAATAATAAACCAGTCTTATTTTATTTCTTTATTATTATATGAGTTTTTTTACAACTTTATTTTTAAAGTTAGTTTTTCAAAGCTTCATTATGAATTTAAAGCAGTCAACTTCACCAAAATTTAATATTAGGTTGTTTTATATGAAGAGTTGATTACGGTGATGAAAACACAATCTTCTGTATTCAATTTAGTGACTCATGTTTCTAATGAAAACAAATTGTCTTTCTGATGCCCTCTAATTTTAGAGGTGGAAAATCTTTGAAACTCTTTGATTAACAGATCTTTGATTTTAGATGAAAAGCTCAAAGATGATATGATTAAATCAGATGGGGATAGGTCAGGTAAGGATTGAGAATGCATTAAAACTTCATATCCTAAGTGCCTCAGTTTTGTTGCAGAGTTATAGGGAGTCACCAGATGAAAACATACATACATATATATATATATATATATATATATATATATATATATATATATGTATAAAGAAGTAATGGATTTTTTATTCATTAATCTGACGGATTTTATCACATCAAATGTTTTTTTTATATATGCCCATATTTGAGTAGATGCTCTGTTTTATTAAACTATATATTTATTTATTTTTGTCTACTGGCTTGAATATTCAAGAAATCTTATTAAAGAAGTATATGTGTTTTCCAACTGGATTAAAACCTGCATCACCCTTTGTAGGAGAAACCATCATTTGATCAGACATGCTCAAGATGAAATTACTTCGTTTGGATATGAAATTGAGCAGATATGAACTTTCAAGAATCTGAAAAGGATTTGTTTTTATAAGACATTATTCAGCTCTGCTTGATCAGTGATGCACTCTGTGGGTAAGTTGGCTGAAAGCATATTGATCTAATGATGATTTCTCCTGCAAAAGGGGACACAGATTCAAATCCTGCTGGAGAGTTCATATTTTTCGAGCTGGCAATATTAATGTTTCCATTTCAGGAGAGTTGTATCTTCAATTATTCACTATTTCATGTAACATTATATTGAGGATATTAACTGTCCTTAAATATTTACCTGTTTTATAAACTATTGCTATACAGGGGGCAATAGGTAGATTGTTACCATTTTATATTTTAATTTTGCATATTCACATTGTTATTTTTGATTTTGTCAACTGCACAGTTTAGTAGGGTCAGTTGGGCACCATCTGTGAAAAAAAGAGTGCCATAACACAATTCACTCTGCCAAAAATTAGGAAACAGCATGCTGTACTACTTGGCATTCATTCCAGAAACTCCAATACAAAGATTTCAGAGGACAGTGCAGAGTATTCAGAAAGATGAGTCTGATGGTGATTACAAAGACATTTGGAGTGATCACTAGTGATGGTGATATTATGTCACCATTCATCTTCCCACAGGGCCTCAGACTCAAAATGGGGGTCTACATCAAGTGCCTTGAGGAGGTAGTGCTGCCCTGGGTCAAGAGGATGGCTGCTCTTTAGACCAGATATGGCAACAGTATTCAATGCATGGAGGAATGGTAGATTTATGAATGTGTAAGATGGATTCTGATATGTGAGAAAGATTATGGTTACTCTAGACTTGAACAGGTTAAGATTGGGAGTTGGTTCCATAAAGCAGCAGCTTGTGGGAAATAGCTGCTCAAGTAGAACTTACATCTCATCAATAGAATACAAAGTGAATTAAGATAGTTTGCCGTGAAGGTTAGAAGTGGTGGAATTAAGGAATGTCATTTATCTGAACATTTTTCATTGAAATAGCGATAGAACAGAGAGAGGCTTGTGTGAAAGAAGTTACAGGATGGAAAATAATATGTCACTCACAAGGACACACAGACACTTTTGGACTCTATCAAGCCTGGATAGTGAAGACTGGGCAGCTCCTATGCATAAAAGGGATGTAAGTTCAAGCTTTGGAGCTTTTTTATTTATTTATTTATTTTCAACCAATCTGTTTATTCATTTCTATAGAGTAATAGTTTGTGTCAGTTGCAGTGAAAAGTAATTAAAAATTAAAATGAAAGAAATATTAGCCAAAAATAAATAATGGCTGATAAAAAACAAATTCAAGATAATATTAAAACTTGATTTTTTTGTCAGCAGTGCACCCTAATTTTAGTGGTAGCTGGGGTAGTTATAAAATTTTCACACCCTTCTAAACAATAGTCCAAAATATAACAAAAATTACAATTATGACAATTTATTTTGCTTTGGTTGATGACAAAAAAACAAAACAAATGCAATAACAAAAAATAAGAAGATGGAAAAACATTTTAAAATAATTAGAAAAAAAGAAAAGCATTTTTAGTAAATATCAATTTTTATGATTAAATGTTATTACATTCAAGGCCAGTGCAAGGGTCTCATATCCCCACCTCCTCAATCTATGATATGTGCCAGTCCCCTCATCCCAAATCTATGATACAGAGCCCCCCTATTCTACCACATCTAAATTTTCATTAGGTAATATTCATATAAAATACAAATTTTATTGTAACCCAATTATGTACAATAATGGATCATATGCAATATAGGTGAACAATTCAACTAGAAAAATTGAAAATAAATATAATGTATCTAAATACAAATTAGAAACCTGTCATAATTATATCATTCCATTTTAAATAAATCAACAATGTTTTGTAGCAAGTTTTAACATCCACTTGAGATTTTTCTTTTTAAAACATTGAATACTTTTAACACATTCAACATTATATAAATTCATTATTTTTATTCATAGTATTTTTAAAGACTTAGCATGAGCAAAACAAACTCACAGATTTGGTTGAAAAAAAAAAAAAAAAAACAGAATGATGTCCAAACTGTGAAAATTTTTGATCCTTTGATAGTCAGTTGTGCTTAGCTCAATTTCTAACATATATAAATGTAGGTAGAAAAAAAGTTAAGATAGCCTGGTCAGAGGAGGTGGGGTGAAGGTAGTACACTCCAGCCCCTGATTACACTCAGGCCATTCTCTAGGACTGCCAATAATTTTGTCTTTTTGGGGGGGCGAAAAATACTATGAAAGATGTTTTTCCAATAATAAAGAACTTTTTGCAAATTGATTGAACTTTGAAGAGGATACTTTTTAATGTTATTGAGTGAAAAAAAAAAGATGTTTTGATTTTTGAATTCAGGACAGCAGGCAACAAAATTTCCCAATCTGTTAATTTTTGAAAAAATTTTTGTTTCATTTGGAAATCTTTTTTATTGTTAACCAGTTTAAAAAATCCTGGAAATTTTTATAAATCTCAAAAAAAAAAAATATGACTGCATTTTATAAATTTCAAAATAAAATGCTGAAGAACTAATGTGACTGCATTGAAACAATACAAGGTTCACAATTTTATACTTACCTTAAAGGTAACCATTAAATCAATTCTTACCTTTGCTTTAAATTGTTGTCTTTTAATATCTTAATATTTTGATTGTTTTTATTATACAAGAACAGTTTATATATATATATATATATATATATATATATATATATATATATATATATATATGTATGTGTGTGTGAACATTTGAAGTTCAGAGGCAACAGGCTGTTTCAGGCATGAAAACCTTAAAGATTCATTTCAGTTATGATTTATTTCATGAATATCTATATATTCATCTCTTCAGACCAAAATCTCTTAGTAAATGGAGACAATTCCCCAGACTGATATATTAGATTGACAGTGGGGAAGGTAAAATGAAAGAGAAGAAAGAAGGAGAGGAAGAAGAAAAGTGACAGATGGTCAAGTTTTTTTAAAAAGTGAGATAGAGAGAAGGTATGGAAAGACTGACCTGACCAATAATTTTTTCCTGTGGAACTTTGTACATCAGGTTATACAACAAATTGACCGATATGGCCCATTATTTTAGGCAGGACTAATCAACACAATTCCAAATTAGTCTAATAAAAGGGCCTTTAATACAAATAATAAATAAAAATTACAATAATGATAATAATATCAAATATATATTTTTAGGCTTACTGCTACTCATTCATTTCTTCTTTTTCTCTTTCCTTTTCTTACCCTCTCTCTATTACTTTTTAAAAGAACTTGAATATCCATCACTTTTCTTCTTCCTCTCCTTTTCTCTCTTGCTTTCCCTTCCCCTGTCAATTTAATATATCAGTCTGGGGAATTGTCTACATTTACTAAGAGATTTTGGTCTGAAGAGATGAATATATAGATATTCATGGAATAAATTATAACAGAAATAAATCTTTAAGGTTTTCTTCTTTATTATTATTATTATTATTATTATAATGCTCTGTAGCATTGGCTTCCACAATCTTAACAGCAAAATCTCCTACAGAAGGTAGCAAAGGAGAGTGAGAAGAAAGGACTAAGCATAAACTACAAGAAGATGGAATGCATGTTCATCAGTAAGAGGATGAGCTTGAAATGCGATTTGCAGGTCGGGAATACTAGAATCAAGCAGACGCAGAAGTTTAAATATCTGGGAAGCATCTTGACAGAGGAAGGTAAGTGCAACACTAAGATCCATAGACATATTGGGATGGCCAAGGACATGTTCTAAAAGCTGGGCAGAGTATTGCAAGACAGGAGGATTTCTTTGATAACAAAGTAAAGAATACTGAGCTGTTACGTGGCATCTGTTCTTCTTTACAACAGCGAATGTTGGATGATTTTCTCAAAGATGAAGAAGAGACTTGAGGCGACAGAGATGTGGTTCTACAGAAGGATGCTAAGGATATCATGGACTGAGCATGTGAGCAACGTTAAGAGGTTGCAAACAATGAGGAGGCTTATACTTAACATCAAGAAGAGGCTGCTGAAGTTTCTGGAACACATAATGAGGAAGGAGGGCCTGAAGAATTTGATACTCACAGGTGGAATAGAGAGAAAGAGAGACAAAGGAAAACAATGCATGACATACCTGGCGGGCTTAAGAAAGTGGATGACAGAATGTGGTCTGGGGGAGAAAGCAGAGGGAAGGAACTTGTTGAGAGCTGCAAGGTATAGAGGGAGGTGGAGAGTCATGATCACCTACGTCCTGAAAGGACATGACACATAAAAAGAAAGAAAGTCTACATTGACCTCTCCCTGGATTAATATCCTCCTTGGAATTGTCCCTACCAGTCAAAAATTGGTTTTATATATGTGCATCGCAGAGATATGCTGCATAACAACACCTTAAATACCCTGGTAGTTCACTGTAGTATATCAGGCCATAATTTTGACTTAATAAATGTCAGTCTTATTAGAAGAGAAAAGGTTCATTAAGAAGAAAATGCATTGAAAGTGTGCTAATCTCACAATTCTTGACAATAAACCTAAGACCAGAACCTTACATAATATCACCGATCATCACAAAAGCAATAGCAGCACAATGTGGTATATGAGCTAATAGAAAAAAAGAATCTACTTGGAGTGAGTCAACAGACACCAACAACTTTAATATATTAAAAAAATCATCAGGTAATTTAATAAGTAATTTAGTTTATTACTTCTCTTATCTTCAAGTATATGAACGCATTTTTCTTACACATGTTTTTGTCTTTCATTCCAACCTGATGACACAAAACCTAACACACATTGGTGAAACAAGTATATATATATATATATATATATATATATATATATGCATGATCACTTTACAAGAATTTTTGTCATTCAAACACTGTATGTACATTGTGTTTAATCATGGACATAGAAAGTGTGTCTGAAAAGTAAAAGTACTGATGTCACAAACAATTTATTTCAATGCCAAACAAACTACATGGTTGTCCCCTTCAAAGTAATCCCCCTAGAGTCTAATGCACTTTTTCATCCTTCTCTGCCCCACTTTTATGCACTTCTGGAAGGATTCTTCATGGATGCTCTTCAGCTCCATCATTGTGGCCCTCCTGATGGCCTCCACACCTTTAAAATGGATCTCCTTGATGATCCCCTTGATCATGAGGAGAAGAAAAAAGTCACAAGATCAGCTGAATAGGATGGTCATTCTAGTACGGCGATGTTCTCGGCCAGTAACTGCCAGATGCTCAGGGCATTGTGAGCAGGTACATTGTTGTGGTGAAGCAGCCAATATTTGTCCTGCAACAAAAGCATGTGAAAAAAATGCAATGGTTGCAGAAAGTTATATATATATTACAGTTATATACTTCCAAGGTAATATGTTAAATGATAACACAATCCGCTTATCCCTCTTTCATCTGTAGCTCACACAGCACACTCAATCCTATTACTTTTCAAACAAACCTTGTATATGTCTTTATCTATCTCTTGCAATCTACTCTTATTTAATCACTCAGCCTATGCAGCCAGATGTGCAGTTGTGATTGATATTTGATTATTGTGAGGAGGGGTATTTGTAGATTAAAATTATACACCCACCACCAGACTTTTTTATTTTTATTTCAAAACTAAATATTTTACCTAGAAATGCTGGGAATAACAAAAGACTCAAGATTCTTAATTCTCTCTTCTTCCAAGCAAGGCAATAAAGCCACTAAGACACAAGGGATTACTGAGTGTGAAAGAATAATAATAATAAAAACATTATTAAAGAGCAAGAACAATAAAAGGTCAGGAATTAAGAAGATAATGATTGATTGCATTTAAATTTTTGAAGATCAAAGTTGAATTGGAAGCAACATGCCAGAAGAGACTTCCATAACTGAGAATTATAATAGAAGAAACTGTTTGCATAGAATTTACTTTTACATCTTGCAGCCATTTCAACTGTAAAATGATGAGACCTTGCTGCCAATCTAGTACTGCACTTAAAGTCATAAAAAATTCATAAAGTCTTAAAAATTTAATTTTTTTTTACATATATATATATTATTTACATTGTTCAGACCATTATCTTTATTATTGATATATTCATGACATTTTGGCCTTCTTTACACGACTGGAACTTCATCCACCAGGGTAGATTGTTCTACAGCAACATCACTTCCAAATGTCTCAGTTATCTTCATTTAACTCAACTTCAAGTTTTTGTTCACTCATAACTCTTTGAGTCAAATCACTGGATCCGATCAATGCTTTTATCCACTGGGCCATATGTCCTTGAGGAAATCGGTGTATGAATCTTTGAGACCTATAAATTTAATGCCTCAGTAACCACATATATATATATATATGTACAGTGTGTGTGTGTGTATATATATATAGAGAGAGAGAGACAGAGAGAGAGAGGGAGAGAGAATACATAGAATTGAGCACTATGGCAGCCATATGGTGTTTATATACTACATATATTATGCGTTAAAAAAGATTCCCTTTCTCTGATGTGTGTCAATAACTTACAGTAAGGGTGTTCCAAGAACTTGGACTGATTTTAAATGTGAATTAAGTTTAAGCATCTAATGATTTTTTTTCTTTTTCTTTCAGATTTAACAATTTAAGTCTTTGGTAATTTTAACCATGGAAAGAACAGTCAAACAACATGTTAAAGTTATCGAAGCCTATTATAAAAATGGACATTCAAACAGAAATGCATTTCACACACTTCACGATTTTTTGGTCAACATAATCGACCAACTGAAAATACAATTGGAAAAATTGTTTGTAAATTCAGACTAAGTGCGTTGGTGGCAGATGTGAAAATACCATTGCATGCTTGTTTACGCCGTTTTGTCTCTACATGCTTACAAAAGTCAATTGACACAAGAACCGAAACCTGCCAACCATTTGGAGCGCCATACATTCATCAATTGGGTGCATGAGCAAAGACAAGATGATGAAGATTTTTCACAAAAAATCCTCTTTAGTGATGAAGCCCACTTTCATCTTGGTGGAGTTGTTAATAATCAGAATTGTAGCATTTGGGCTGATGAAAATCCAAGGAAGATTGTTGAAAAGCCACTGCATCCACAAAAGGTCAGTTTGGTGTGCATTTTTTGCTAGCAGAATCATTGGGCCATATTTCTTCAAAAATGATGCCAGGAATTCTGTTACAGTGACAGTCGAGCAATACCGTGCCATGATAACCAACTTTTTACAGCCTGAATTGAATGCTATGGATATCAAAGATTTGTGGTTCCAACAGGACAGTGACACATAAAACATGCCACATAGCCAATGCAACAATGGCTTTATTGAATGAGAAGTTCCCATGTCACATCATCTCTGGAAACAGCGAAGTCAATTGGCCACTATGATCGTATGACTTGATGCCTTTAGATTTCTTCCTCTGGGGTCATCTCAAAAGTAAGGTCTATGTTAACAAGCCAACAACAATCCAAGAGTTGAAGGATGAGAAAATAAGGTATATTGGTGAGATCAAAGAGCAACTATGCAGAGACATCATAAAAAATTTTGACCATCGAGTGGAAGTGTGCCGCCAGAGCCTTGGCAGAGATTTGAGTGATATTATTTTTCACACATAATTGCCATGACTTAAATAACATAACATGATCCAATAGAGAAATAAATAAATTAACACTGATTTATTTACTGCTGAATTTGATCTGTCTTAATGAAACAACCTTATATATATATATATATATATGTCTGTGTGTGTACTATATATATAGATATATATATATATATATAATAAAAAGGCTTAAACACTAATATTCCATGGTCATAATTTATTCCATTGCAATCATAAATACGATCCAATTCATCAGACCTACAAATGTATGTATATATATTTATTTTGCATATGTATGTGTATATTTACCACTAATATATATCTATATATATATATATATATATATATATATATATATAATGTATTGGGCAGCAGATCATTATTCAAACATATTTATATATGTTTGAATAATATATATATATATATATATATATATATATATATATATATATATATATATATATACTGTGTGTATATATCTCTATTAATAAAGATGAACATCTCTGTGTCTGTCTGTGTGTCTGTCTGTATGTCCATACATCTATAGGAACAAAAACTACTTTTTCAATCTTCATTAAATTTGGAACATAGTAGACATAAAAGGGACTGTAATGACCTATGTTTGATTTATTTTTGAGAGGAGCAAATGGGATAGACACCCCCACTCATGAAAATAAATATACCCATGAATTCAAAAACAACTGGACAGATTTTTATGAAATTTGGAACATAGATTTCCATCATGAGACTGGATGTATCATAATATGCTATGTATAAGCATATATTATTTTGATTATTTTTTCCTTTTGATTTAAATTAAATTTAAACTTAGGTAATTGACCTGAAATTCCCAAAATATCAGCTAATTTCAATAATATCAAGACACCCAAATAGGGGCTAAACCTCCCTATATTGAATATTTTGGAAGCTCATAACTTGAGTATTTGAACCTCTATTATCACAGGGTTTTACCATAGGGCTATATGTTTTAGTCACCTTGATATATTTTAAAGCCAACTCCCAAAGTACTTATATAGAGTCCGAAGGGGTGGAGTGAGGGGTGGGGGGTCTTAGGCCCTAAAAATCTAAACAACATAACCATTGGATAGATTCTTATGACATTTGAAAGAGATTGTATATATATGCCACCTTATAACATAGATCATAGTCACTATATATATCTAACTTATTTAAAAAAAAATCCCTGCTTCAAAAAAATTGTTTCCATGGATTTAAATGAAATTTAAATCATACCATCTTTTTACATTCATTTCATTTTTGTAAATTTCGACTGTAAATTTAGCTTTCTATAACCTACACAATAGCTACTGTTTCAATCTTATATAATGATCCAATTAATATGGATCCTAATGCAGTTTTTCCATAAATTTTGTCTCTTTCGGACTAAAGGGGCATCACTTGAACCTATACATTAACTACAATTTCATTAATATGAAACTTTACAATTTATTTGAACTCTTGATAAAGTTGTTTATCATATAATGACCAAACCTAAACAGCTCTATATCTTTTAGATATTTGTTCTACCAGCTGACTATTGCAAATAATAATTAGGTCACACCCTTACTACAATGCCTCCCCAAAAGTTCTGTTTTGAACCACCTAAACAATCCCAGTAGAGGAAAAGAGAAAGAGCAGAAGAAACTGAAGATCAGCTAAGCAAGAGAAGGAAAGAAGACACAGAAAGGCATACAGCTTGACAAGCATCACAAAGTCAAGAATATGTGAATCTAAGATGAAGATTAGATGCTCATCAGACTGCAGCAGCAAGACAATTTGAAAACCAAAAAGCTATATAATATAAAAACAAATTCAAATTTCCATAATATAATTCAATATTATATATGTTGACAGGATGTGTGTTTGCAGGATGTAGTGTCCGAAACAAAAGTAAAGTTTATACATCCTACAAACACACATTCTGTTGACATGGAAAATGCAAGAACAAAACAATACTTTTTCACTTTGTCTCCTCATCTTCAAAGGGCTCTTTTGCACACATATATTCTTTTTAAATTCCTTGAAATCTTTCCTATCAATGTTATTGATCCTGAGCTGGCATCTTGACATCAATCACTTTCCCAATCCCATAATGTAACTTCCCTCTGCCTTTTCTATAAATATTTTATGGTAAATGTTCTGATGAATTCTCTTCTGTGTTAGCTAGTCTCTTTGAATTTAAGTGCATTACTAGACTGACAACAAGATCTCATCATTTTACAGTTGAAATGGCTAGATAGGTTCACAAGTTGTCTGGTTCATACTCCTCCCTGATTTTTTGAATAGGAGTAGAGGTTTATCCCATGTTTCCTGTTTAGGATTTGATTTCCACACTATTAGTTCTAATGTCACTGACTGGACTTTGAAATGTTATTTACTAATTAAATCTTGACAACTTCAAGTCTAGATTTGGCCATTGTCTTTCTTGTATAGCCCCAAGAATTTCACTTCTAACCTTTTCTTATGCTAACCCTCTACCTTGAGTGGATGAGGAGGCACGGTGAGGTAATGGATAGTGGCTCAGATTGAGGTATTGGAGAGCCAAGTTCAAATTCCAGTCAGATCCATTACATTCACTTATGTGCTAATGTCCTCGGGAAAGGTATGAATCCTCTTCTTCTCCCTCCAGCTATGGGTAAATAGCAGGACAGACTGGGTTCTTTAGCCTTGGGTGGCAACTGGTCTAGGTGAAAGTAACTCTGTATTCAAAACTGTATGTAGTCCTGATGTAGCACATACTATAGAGCTAAAGGAAAACATCATTCACATTGGCTCGATGATCCTGTTTGCAGTTAAAAAATGATGATTGGGTGAACATTAGTAATAAAAAAAAAGATGTAACCATAATTTTATCCTAGTAGTTTCTTTCCTCACACTTCTTACTTGTGGAACTCTTTTCTGTCTTCTTGCTTTTCAGTCAAAATTTAAATACAATGTCCATCTTTATCTTCTGTCCTCTTAAATCCTGTTCTTTTATTGTTCTCACGCCTGAATAATGTTTTCTTTTTCAAACATTCTTTCACACTCAGTACCCCCCCCCACCTCCTCTGCATGTTAGTGACTCTGTTGCTTTGCCTGAGAAAAAATGATTAAAAAAAATACACTACTTACATTGTTCCGACTGTTATCACATTCATGATATTTAGGCTGGTGTATGCTCTGGCCTTCTTCAGCTGATATCTCTAGGAATTTAGAGGAAAGATTGTTCGAGGAATCCACATTTGAATATCTCAGTTTTAGTTAATTCATCTTGATAACTCTCCAAATTTTTCTTCTCTTCATTGAAGCCAGGGATTAAATACAAGTCACTATTTGGATTAATCCATTAATGCTTTTATCCACTAGGCCATCCCCTAGGATACATGGTTTTGATTGATGGATTAAAAAATAACTTGACTCAAAGAGTTGTAAGTTCAATCCCTGGCCTCAGCAGAGAGAATAAAAACTTGGAGAGTTATCAAAGTGAATTAACTAAAATCTGAGATATGTGGAACTAAAACAATCTACTCCTATGGATTAAATAAAGGGTTCAGTTCAAAATTCCAACAAATATCACCTGAAGAATGGCCAAAATGTTGTGAATGACAATAATGATGAGGACAACATTCCAGACAATGTAAATAGTTACAATACCAAAATCACAAAAATATAGACAGATGTTAAAAAAAATGTATTTTTTACTATCATTTCAGGCCGAGTTGTAAATTCCTGCTTCAGGTTTTAATTATTAATTTCTTTGTACTACTGGAAATAGTCAAGTTTGTTACATTCACCTACATGCAAATATCCTTTGGGAAAGTAATAAGCCATCTCTTCTCCCTCCAACTGTGGGTTAAATAGTAGGACTTATATCTGAAAAATATCATTATTTCCAAAATATTGTTAATGCTATATATGCTTGCAAAAAAAAAAAAAAAAAATGAATAATGTAGCAATATGATTTCTCAAACATCCTTAGACAATAAATAGATAGATAGATAGATTTTTTTTCTTTTTAAGTCAATTTAATGACCGGGGTTTTCAGGATTCCTGTCTCCAGCCTACCTTTGAATTGACAAACATAAAATTTTGTTACCAATTTTAGATAATCATAAAAGTAGAAAAGTTTGAAAAACTGACCACTCAAAAGTTGAATGAGTGGTCCCTTTTCTGGAACACAAATGTATAGATAGGGGTGGTGGAACACCAGCTAGTATGCATATAAGCAGAGAGAGGAAGGTATTCAGCACTCAGTGATGAAGGAACCAGCAGTCAGTAAGGAAGGGACAAGCGGTGAATGAGTCAGCAGTCGCTGAGACCAGGCAGTGGATCTGAGGGTCCTTTTATCAGTGTCCAGAAGTTAGTAAGATAGCAGTTCACCTTCTTGAAGCCGAAGGAAGAAATTGCCAATTAAGTGAGAAATCACTAGTTCCCCATCTATATCTGGAAAAACATTTGTTATTATTCTTTGTTGAATTCACAGTTAAACCTATGAACATAGCAAATTGGGTGTATACACATACACAGCTGACCTTGGATGTCATCACAGCTTGTGTGAGAGATATGTGGAAGACATCATCACAATAATAATAACTCTTAAAATTCAAAATATGTTTTGGCTTTAAATAACCCAAAAAGGGTTGATAAGTCATAAATAAATCAAATCTATCAATCAACCATTGTTTATGACTTTTTTGTCTACAGTGTTCTCTAATAATTCTTCAGATATTTGCTGTATAAAATAATTTAATTTTTTTGTCACTCAAATCCAGACAACAAAAACTAATTTATCATTATGGATGAACAACCAAACATTTGCTATTGTTTCTTTATTTTCTAATTTAAGACAAAAATTTAATAAAGGAATACAAAAGTTCGATTTAAAATCCAAGATAACCACGTGACTGAGATATTCAAATCCATCTATATAATTGGTGAAGGTAGAGAGAAAGACATTTGAGGTTTTTTTGTTTTTTGTCTCCAATGATAGGTTAGTGAGGCTTGTTATCACAATATATATAAGGAAGAATTCAACTGGAAATAGTCAAGGGTAAAGAGACCTTTCTTTACTTGCAAAATTCACAATGATCTTTTGTTGTAAACAACCAACTTAAGCTTCAGGCTTTCATTGTTATTTCCAGTTAAGAGTGCAGATCCAGTAGCAATGGATTGTCTTGGTGAGTGAATGGGTCACGTTTACTGACAGACCCAAAGAGACAGGCCAGACAGACTAATAATATTGCAGTTTCAACAACATGGTAACCTTTCCATGTGTGGAATCTTCTATTTACAAGGAAGCACTATTAATCTCTGCTTTTATTTATACTAAGTGCAGGTTCATCTCTTATTTTGGCTTGAGAGGCTGAAATCGAATGGAATGCCTTCAGCAAGTTTTATTATTTCTAAATAATGCAACTTGCCATTACTTACCCTTCATTTCATGTACATTGCTTTCAGTATTCTGCAAATGGAAATCTTCATTTATACACATGAATTCAAATATCTGAATCACGTGGTTATCTTGGGTTTTAAATCTGATTTTTGTATTCATTTATTGAATTCGGGCAGACATGGACATTCGTACACACAAAAAATGGATTGTTAAAAGATTTTTCCCATGATACCACTTTTATTTTAAGTGCTCTTTGGCAATGTTTATTGTTTTTAAAAAGCAATGATTAAAATTATAATAAAACCTAAACATATCAAAGTGAATTTATACATTTTCTTTGTTCTTGAGAATTGAGAACAAAAATAATACACTATTTATTTATTAGATTGTTTATTGGAATGGTTGTCAAAACATCAGCTAATTTCTATTTGATTCAAACTTTATAAAATGGTAAATAATAAGGATTTAAAAAAAATTTATTAAAGAGAGAATAATAAAGGAACAACAATTAAGAAACAGAAGATAATGATTAACATGGCATTTAAATTTTTGAAGATCAAATTTGATTGGAAAGCAAGAAGCCAGAAGATGTTTAGAAATTGTCCCACAATGATATTCTGGCTATCTTTAACCTTTGTGCCCACAAAAAATATGGAGTGTCAAAAGGATGTTTTTTTCCCTTCGACACCACTATTATTTTAACTACCTTCACTCCTCAGCAATGTTTATTATTTTAAAAAGTAATGATTAGAATTATAATAAAACCTAAACATATCAAAGTGAATTTATACATTTTCTTTGTTCTTGAGAATTTACAACAAAAATAATATATACTATTTATTCAACATATTGTTTATTGGAATGCTATGTAAAACATCATCTAATTACCAATTGATTCAAACTTTATAAAATAGTAAATAATAAGGATTTTCTTAGAGTTGGTTCACATAAGTTTATAATTTAGTAAATGTTTATAAATTTATGAATAAAAATTGTTTTTGCATTTATTTCTTTATAAATTGGTAAATGATAAATATTGCATTGCATTGTTGTAAATATAAAATTATCAAGAACAAAAAATGTATAAATTCACTTTCATCATATGTTTAGGTTTTAATCATCAGTTTTTAAAACAATAAACATTGCCAAGGAATAGTTAAAATAAAATCAGTGCCATGATGAAAATGTCTAGAGAGTGCCTTGATTGCAAGGTCATCTACAGTAAATCTGCACCTGAGCTCTTACAACATTTTATCATTCCTGGCAGAACTTCTATTATCACAATGTGGGATATCTAATAACAAAAGTGATGGAAAGAAAAAGAAAAAATCTAAATGAAATCAGCTAGATAAAAAAAAAATATTTTAATTTAAAATTTCCAGCATATGCAGTTGCCCCAACATAAATTTAGTCTAATGAAATCCAAAAGGACGAAATGTGTCACAAGAAAACTTTTTCCACTTTGTCATTCATTTTCCCCATTATTGACCTTGATATATAATAAATATATATTGTTATCTCATATATAAATATATATATATATGTATGTATGTATATATAGAATTAATGTGAGTAAAAGTTTGTCAGCTGATTGATGTTACCTTCAGCATCCTGACACCAGAGTTTTGTAGGTGGACCTGTCTGTCCACTCTTCAGCAGGTATCAGTAATTTATTCATAAATATATATACAAACATACACACACACACACAACAGGCAATATAAGTTTCTCTTGAAAATGCATATATACTTTTTTTTTTTTAAGCGTTTCACCCCAAGCAAGGCGGGAAGCCACTAGGATGCAAGGGGTTACAGAAAATTTGGAGCAAGATCAGATAGAAGTGATAGAAGAAAGGATGAGGAGAAGGGTAGTAGATAGATCAAGGTAACTGGAGATGTCGATTGACATTACATTTGAATAGCTGGAGATTATAGCTCTCAGGGAAACTGGAATAGGAAGGAGTTCCACGGGCGAGAGATGTGAGACATGAAGCTATTGGAGTAGAAGAGATGGCTACATTTAGGAGTTTCGACAGTGAAAGGGTGAGAGCGGGATGCTAGCCTCATAGGGCGCTTGAACTCATGAAGTCTGGGAACCAGCGAATGCAGCTCCTTGGAGCAATTTCCATGAAAGTATTTGTAAAACGGACAGAGAGAGGCGATGACGTGTCTGTGAGAAAGTGACTGTAGATGAGATGCCAGAGCAGGGCCAATTATATTGCATATCTGCCTCTGGAGCCTATCAAGAACCCTGAGGCAAACAGAAGGGGCTCCAGACCATATATGGCACCAATACACCATGCAAGGGCGAATTGTTGATTTATACATCTGGAGGATTGATTCCGGGGAGAAAAATTTCCTGGCGTGGCACAGGGAGCCAACTTTCCTTGTGGGTGGACAAGGCAATTCACTCAATGTATTTGTTCCATCTCAGGTCAACCGTCAACGTGAGACCGAGCAGCTGCAGAGAGTTGCTCTCGAGAAGTTGGGCATCAGACATTCTAATGAAGGGTAAGGAAGGATCTCTGTGGTGATTAATAGAGAGCAGTTTTGTTTTTGAAGCATTAAAATTGACCAGCTAATTCCTTGTGGTGTCATCCATGTAGATGCCAACTTGGGAATTTATGACATCAGGAAGGTCATTTATGTAGATAAGGAATAGAGTGGGGCCTAGGATGGAGACTTGAGGAACACCTGCATTCGTGGGATAGGAACTGGAGGAGAATTCATTGAGAACGACCTTCAATTCACGGTTTGACAGGAATGATTGTATTAGGTCGAACAATCGACCCGTAATGCCATAACCCTGGAGCTTGCAAAGAAGGCTGGCATGCCAAACCCTATCAAATGCTTTGGAGATATCTAGGGCCATGACACGAGCTTCCCCGTTATTTTGAAGAGCTCAGTAGACAGTTTCAGTGATGGCCGTAAGCACATCAGCTGTAGATCAGGCAAAGTGGAAGCCATATTGCTTGTCTGAGAGCAGATCATGGGATGTGAGGTGGTTAACCACCTCGGTATTGATTAGGGCTTCAAAGACTTTGCTGAAGAGGGGTAGGAGACAGATAGGACGGTAGTTAGAAGGGTCAGAGGGCTCGCTAGAGTTCTTGAAGACAGGAACAATCGAAGAGGACTCCCAGCAGTCAGGAAAACAAGATTCCTTGAGGCAGTAGTTGTATAGTTTAGAAAGGGCGGGCGCCAGTTCAGGCACGCATTTCTTTAAGACAATGGCTGGTATCCCATCCCCACCACTAGCCTTGTTGGGGTCTAAATTGGAGATAACGCCCAATACCAAAGACGGGGTTATGTGTAACCCACTCAATAGGGCCTCAGTTCTAAGAGGGAAGTCGATATGGGTACACTGGAAGAGTCGAGCATAGAGTTGAATGAAAATTTCCGAGCAAAGTATTCAGCCTTGTCGGCAGAGGAGGTCAGGACTTCGAACTGGTTGAACAAAGGAGGTATAGAGGGTTTGCAATTGTTCAATACGCTCTTGCAGAGACGCCAATAATCTTTGGAGCCAAATTTGCAAGATGCAATACGTTCCTTCATCCGAGCAGCAAATAGTGACTTAGCATCGTTGAGGACACGCTTACACTTGTTATGGGTGGAGGAAAAGAGACGTCTATTGCAGTCAGACATGTCGCTACGGAATAGGGGAAAGAAGTGGTTCCTATGGGCGATGGCGGCTGAGCAAGCAGCGGAGAACCAGAAGAAGGAGCACGACGTGACCCTATATTTCCTTGAGGGGATGAAAGCGTCGATTCCAGCTTTAACCCAGGATGTGACCTCAGAAGCACATTCTTGGACGGGGAGCGTAAAGACACCATCCCAGGGGACATTGCGGAGGAAATCACGGAACGCATCCCAGTCAGCTCGTTGATAGTAGAACAAAGTTCTAGTGGTAGGAGGTTCTTTGCAGGGGGTGGAGTTGAAGGAGATATTAACAGATGATCAGAGTTACCAAGAGGACAGAGTTGCGTGGATAGAGGTAAAACACAGATCGAGAAGAGAGGCTTTACCTTCCCGGTTGAAGGCAAAATGAGTGGGGAAGTTAACTATCTGTGTGAGGGATTGAGAGACTGAAAAATTGAGTGTTTGAATGCCTGTGTGGTCAGTAGTAAGCCACATGGTATGATGGGCGTTAAAGTTGCCAAACACAAATATGTGAGCAGACGGGTGGAGGGAGAGAGCCTTGTCTATGCTGTCAGAAATGATATCGAGTATCCTACAGTCTTGAGAGGATGGTGAGCGGTAAAGAAGAGATAGCTTACCGCATTGAGAAGAGATAGTCGGAGACACATGTACGACTGGTCTGGAAGAGAGAGAACTCTCTGGCCAGACAGAGATGGTCCTTGACATAGACACCAAGACCATGCATGTGGGTTAGAGAGTCTTTTCTGAGGAGAGGAAGGTAGCCTGGGATTGAGAGATCAAAGGAGGGGATAGACAAGACAAGGTTGGTCTCACAGAGAGCCAGTATATCCAGGCAGTTTGCAGTGAGGAAAGATTTCACGGATGTTGGAGAACGAAATGTTGAGGGGTTTAGGTGATTTTTTCGAGTGGCTGGTTTAGGATTACTTTTTTTCCCACTTTGTAAGTCATGTGGAATTTTGGTTGGAAGATGAGAAGGCCCGAAGTAAAAGACGCAGACAGTTTCGACCGTGACATGGGCAGAGAGGAGTTGGCACAACCTGCATCATAATGTGGCCTCAGGGTTGCCCACCGGAGGTGACTGCAGGACACCTTTCCATGTAGCGACATGGCACTACAAACACCCGGTATTATACAACTGTTGATCAGAGCGGCTGCTCAAGAGCCTACGCAAGAGTTAGGGCTCCTAACTACCAGTCGGAAACAACAACCAGAGAACTGTCAACCGTGTACCCTCAGAATGAAGAGGTGATGCCACAGACTGCACACAACATGGGAGAAACAGAGCTGCACTAATACAGAGGCCAGAGAGAGAGAGTACCGGGAACCCCTTCCTAGACAAGAAACAAGGTGTAAGCCTCTACTCATGTCCAAGAAAAGGGGGAGGAGTGTTGACCGGGTGGTAGGAAAGCCTACCTATTCCTATTACATATAACACATACAAGAACGACAAAAACAGAGGGAATGATGAGAGAGGGAGGTAATTTGCAAAGAGTCCTGGCTGACCCTTGGATTTTATCCTTTCGCAACATTAAGTTTTAAATTAGTATAAGTCCCATTGTTTATTCTAAAAAGAAATTGAAGAAAATAAAGTTTTCCAGACTTATTGCTATGTCATAATAAATGCCCCAACATACGTGACAGCAAGTGTTAGTCTGCTTTCTTCCTCATGATAACAAGTGAATGTACAGCTTACCTTAAGTCCAAGCATCGACCCGGTGGAAATCAACGGCCAATCTTCTGCCCTCACCAAATAGTGGGCTTGGGAGGCATGCTTTCAATAAAATTAAGAACAACAGGAGAAAGAAACGGTGAAAACAATTCCAAGTTCAGACAATTTATCAAGCAAGAAGAATCGGCCACTACATCATGAGAAAACTGACGAGACACTTTCGCATCTAGCCAAAGACATTCAATTTTCCCTTTTTTTCTGATTTTTCTTTCGAACCGGGATTTCTAACTAATGATTAGGACAAAATGTGTTACTACAGGCAAACACACTGACGAGTAGGGGGAGAAAAAAAAAATTTAAAGATTAAAAAAATAAAGAATAAAAGACAAAAAAATAGAAAAAAATTAAAATGAGTTTTCGGTAAAGCGAAATTATACTCACACAGGGCAGCAAGTGTTTGTCCGCTTTATTGGAAGGGAATTACACAGGTAAGAGGTGTGAGAAAAACTGTTAAAAGTGGTGGTTGCATTTAGCTAGTTCAACCGTAAAATGTTGAGACCTAGTTGCCATGAAAATATTTGTAGAAAAGACAGAGGAAAGCCATGTCAGTGAGAAAGTGGCTGAGGTCGAGATGCCTGGTCAGGATTGATTACAGATCCTTCTTTGAATTTTGTCAATAATCTCAAGATGTACAGCAGGAGAATAAGCCAAGATATGACAACAATATTCAATGCACAAATGAATAGTAGATTTATAAATATGCTAGGTGGGATTCCGTCACAGTTTGCAGTTTTTTGTTTAAGAAATATTAGTAAATAAATAAAATTAAAAGAAATTATTGGAAAAATATTATGTAGTAAGGCTAGTTTGAACTAACTGAAGCAAAATTAGATTGGTGAGAATTAGGGGTAAAATTAGCATATGGTGGGGGTCTTGACTTTGCTTATGCAACCACCACTTTTAACAGTTTTTCTCACACCTCTTACCTGTGTAATTCCCTTCCAATTTCTTGCTTCCTTGCCACCTATAATCTTCAAAAATTTAAATGCCATGCCAATCGGCATCTTCTGTCTTCTTGAACCATGTTCCTTTATTGTCCTTTTCCTCACTAAAGTTTTCTCATTCTCTTTCACTCCTTGTTAACTCCTGTGTCCTAGTAGCATTATTACCTTACTTGGGGTGAAATGATTAAAAAAAAAAAAAAAAAAAAGTATGGATTAGAAGACTGCAATTCATTGGTCAGATTTGTAGAAGGAAAAATAGCTGTTAAATATTCTTGTGGGAGCCTAAACACAGAAAATGGAAGAGAAGGAGACTGACTAAAATGTATTATCAACCCATTGCAGGTTATTTAAAGCCAGAAAATATTTTTAGATTCTAACAATTTTTATTTTGGAGATAATAATGTTTTAGTGATACAAGTCTTACTAATTAACCCTTAGCTAGGGGGGAGAAAAGGCATACCTAATCAGAATTTGATAAAAAGACAAGAAGTTATAATGTAGAGATAAAGTTGTGGAGGGGGGGTCAATTCTATATTAAAATCAATATATGTATATGTAGCTAATCAGGATTTCATTGATTGATTGATTCGTTTTCTACAGCTTATCAATAAACAAGAAATTATGTGAATATAAAGTAGGGGATCAATTCTATATTAAAACCTATATATAAACTGATCCCTCACTTTGTGGTCACGGTAGTTTCTATACATTTCTATTCCAGAGAAAGTAAATAAATCTAAAAGATATGTCTGTGTAGCTAATCAGTTTTTCATTGATTAAGTGATTGATTTGTTTGTTTGTTTTCTATCACTTATCAATCTTTTGCAGGTTATTTAAAGCCAGAAAATATTTTTAGATTATAAGAATTTTGTTTTTGGAGATAATAAGGATTTAGTGATACTAGTCTTACTAATTAACCCATTAGGCTGAGAATAGGTGGATTCATACCTTTCCTGGTGGTATTTGTGCATAAGTGAATATAACAAACCCAACTGGAATTGGAACTTGGTTCTCTGATTAACACTTCCAAGTCATTATCCATTACACCAACCACTCATTCAAGCTTACAGCACTTGGCATTCTCAAGTGGTCACCCATTTAGGTACTTACCAGGCTTGACATTGCTTAACCGAATTTCGACATGATGTGGCCGTAAACCCTAAAACATGTAGATCAGCTAAAAAATGATACTGGTATGAGGAGTGAGGAACTAATAAAGATCATGGAAGATGGAAAAAAATGGAAGCAATTAGTCAATAGTGATCAAGCTTGCTTGAAATAGAAAAATTTATTATTACTACTGTTATCACCATCATCACTAGTACTTTAAATGGAATTATTATAACAAAGTACCAGTGATGTTCACCAGTATCAGCTGACCTATCATACGTAATTATGCCTTAACACCTTCCTTTCATTAAACAGCTAGAAAATACAGAAAAACAAATACCAGTAATGATAAAACACTAACCTGGGAAAGATAACATTAAGGGTATAAAGAAATATTTCCATTAGGATTTTGACTTTTTGTAAAATAATTCATTTTCTGTATTCAATGAACATTTGTTTAAAAATAATGAAGATGAGTTTAATTCAGTTTATTCAAAAAAAAAAAATATCATACCCAACACAAAATTTCTAAAATTGTCTATAAGTATAGTACTACTATGACTTTCTGGAACCTTCTAGAATTTGTTTTTGTTTATTTGTAAGTTTGTATGTTATGCGATAAGCTGTTAAATGCATTAAAAATACATAAATACTGCCCAATTAGATCATTAGCAAATTGAAAAATAAAGCTTATGAAATATGTTTATTTTTTTATCCTATGTATATGGTAAAACAGAATTTTCGATTTGGGGTGGCCTTTTTCAAGAACTAAATTAAATTCATGCCTTTTTCATTACTTTTGAACAAATGTTCATCAACTTATGATACAGGAACCTAGGGTTACAAAAAAAAAAGTCATAATCCTAATGTTCATCATACAAAGCAAAGAGGTGGGTATTGTTTACATTGTGATTTCTTGCTTTACATTCAGCTATAATGTTAGCTTACTTTATATATACAGTGAATGCACAATGGAGTAATAGGTAGCAGCTTGCATTGAGGAATCAGAGAGCCAAGTTCAAATTCCAGTTGAGTTCATTATATTCACTTATATGCTAATATCCTTGGAAAAGGTATGTATCAATCTCTTCCTCCAGCTATTGGTAAATAACAAGACTCATTGGGTTCTATACCCTTGGTTGGGTAACCTGTGTATAACAAAAAGAAATGGCAACCTATTGTGAGAAAATCTTCTACCTAGTTAGTCTTGTATCAAAAGAGACATGATCACCCAAATGTGTATCATGTATGGCCCTTAACTAACTGACTGAATGTTTTTAACAGAGGACAGAAAATGCAACATCAAAATACGAGGACATATTGGGATAGCAAAAGATGCTTTCCAAAACCTAAGTATTAAGAAACAGGAAAATTTCATTAGAAACTAAGAAAAGAGCACTGAACTGTTATATATTTGGCAGTAGATGCTGAACAATCTCATCAAAAATAAAAATAGATTTGAGGCAACAGAAATGGGCTCTACAAAAGGATGCTGAGAATACCATGTATTGAACATGTTACAAAAAAAAGTTTTAAGGAAAATGGAAACAAGAAAGAGACAACTGAAATTTCTGGGGTATATCATGTGGAAAGAGGGTTTAGAGAATTTGACACTGACAGGACATAGTGAAGGCAAGAGTGACAGGGGAAAGCAGCATGTAATCTACCTAATGAGTTCATGTAAATGGTTGGCAGAACAGGGACTGAGAGAAATAGCAAAAAGACAAACATTGCTAAGAGGTACAAAGGTCAGGAAATTGTGGAGAGCCATGATCCCTCATGTTCTAAAGAGACATGATAACGTTTTCTGTTGTAACTAAAAGGCTTTTGTAATGTTTTGTGATGCTTGCTTTAGAAACTTTAGTTGTGGTTCTTGAAAAAGTTCACCCTTCCAACTGAAAATTCAATTTTACTATATAAGCAATAAGGGTAAAAAATTAAAACATTTCAGAAATTTTATTTTTATATTTGCTAATGATGTCATTGGATTTTTTGTTATTTTTTTTTTGTAAAACATTTAACATTTTATAAGTAAGGGATAATATACAACCTTACAAATAAACAAAAATTGCAAACCTGCAAAAATTTTTTCAATATTTACCCATTAGAAATTGTGGCAATTTTTAACTTTTGTGCCAACAAAAAAACAGTATGTCAAAAGGACTGTTTTTCTCTTGATACTGCTGCTATTATTTTAACTACATTTACTCCTCAGTAATGTTTATTGTTTTATAAAGTGATGTTTAGAATTGTAATAAAACATAAAAGTGAATTTACACATTTTCTTTGTTCTTGAAAATAGACAACAAAAATAATAAACAGATTACACTTACACTATTTATTATATTGTTTATTGCAATGGTTGGCAAAACATTGGCTAACTGCCAATCAATTTAAACTTTTTAAGATGGTAAATAATAAAGATTTCCTTATAGTTGGTTCACATTTTTATAATTTAGTAAATGTTTATAAAATTATGAATAAAAATTAGTTTTCACATTTATTTCATATAAATTAGTAAATGATAAATATTGCATTAATTTTTAAAATGTTGTAAATATAAAATTATTCTTGTAAATACACAATCTAATAAATAATGTTTAATATTTTTGAGGAAACATTTCAAACCTCATCAAGAGTACAACAAAGAGAAAATGAGTGTTCCAGTCTATATAAATTTTTCTTAGACTATACTCTGAGCATTTACACACACAGATGTGAAGAGATGGGCATTGATCATTTAAGCAATACATACCACATCCTAAACAAATCAACCAATTGGAGCCGGTAATCCTGCCTTCCTCTCCCAAGGCCAATGTATTGATGATGAGGGGCTATGCTGATGACATAGGTATTCATAGGATAAGAATAATCTTGAACAGAAAATCAACATCCAAGTGTTCCAAGAAAAAGGACTCATGATGAACCTTTCAAAAACAAAAACAATGATTTAGAATTGGAATGACATATACTCAGAATTCATCATAAAATGTCAGGATGTGGATTTAGTAAACACTAAACACTTTGAATATCTTGCTGTATGAATCACTTATAACAAATTTAGTATAGAAGATAAGGAAATTGAACACAGAATAGGCTGCATTAGATGTAGATTTCCACAACATCATAAATTTCTACAAAATGAAAACATCAAACATTGAATACTCAAGTAATGTCCTTAAATTGACTTGTCAGAGTGAGACTTTCATATGGATGTCATGTATGATGCCAAACCTGTTCAGAAATATTTAAAGTATCAGCTATATACAACCACTTTTTCTAAGACCAATGGTTAAAAATGATTGTGGATTGTTATAAAGTATGTATTACGTATTCTGGTTAATAATACTGTAAGGAAGCACTGCAACAAAAGGTTGAGGGAAGAACAGATTTTATCACATGAGAGACACAGCTTAATAATGCAGTGAGAATATTATAGTTCAGTGTGGCAATGTGTACAACTCAAACACCACTTTGTGATGACTACTCATAGTAGATGTTCAACAATTAGCGTAAAGAAGGTCATCTTTCCACACAACAGGGATCTTGTCAAACACCATCTTTCTTTGTGATACTGTATCTCCAAGCCACTAGGTTCAAAGAACTGTACAGATAACAGAAACAACATCGCCTGAGGACTTTCAACAGCAGCAGTAAAAAAGCAATAAAAGCTACTGGACTTGAAAAACCTGTTTTTCTAAAAAAATTGTTTTAAGAGAAAGATTTTATAAATTTCAACTAAAAGCAATACTGGCTGCTCAAAAAATGAATGCCAAATGTTTCCTTATAAGGAAACAGCTTATATTACCATTACCATTTATTACATATCATCATAAACTGTACTTCTTACTTCCCCCTATTACACACATACTACAGCCTCATTAAATAACACTCCAAGTGTTTCTTTTCTTGATAACTCAATGATTCCAAATTTTGTCAATTTTCAAAAGAAGTCACTACTAGTTACATTTGAAATCTTCACTGGAAAGTCAGATGTCAGTTTACCTGGAAACAAACAATGCAGTTATTAATAAGAAGAGTTGAAATGAATGCATGCAAGATTTCACAGCTCTAGCATCACTCCTTCATAGTCAGCCTATGAACTTTTCAGCCCACCCTCTTACTCCTTCATAGTCAAAGAAACAATGCAGTTATTAATAAGAAGAGTTGAAATGAATGCATGCAAGATTTCACAGCTCTAGCATCACTCCTTCATAGTCAGCCTATGAACTTTTCAGCCCACCCTCTTACTCGGAAAGAAACAATGCAGTTATTAATAAGAAGAGTTGAAATGAATGCATCACTCCTTCATGCAAGATTTCACAGCTCTAGCATCACTCCTTCATAGTCAGCCTATGAACTTTTCAGCCCACCCTCTTACTTGGAAAGAAACAATGCAGTTATTAATAAGAAGAGTTGAAATGAATGCATGCAAGATTTCACAGCTCTAGCATCAGTCCTTCATAGTCAGCCTATGAACTTTTCAGCCCACCCTCTTACTTGGAAAGAAACAATGCAGTTATTAATAAGAAGAGTTGAAATGAATGCATGCAGATTTCACAGCTCTAGCATCAGTCCTTCATAGTCAGCCTATGAACTTTTCAGCCCACCCTCTTACTTGGAAAGAAACAATGCAGTTATTAATAAGAAGAGTTGAAATGAATGCATGCAAGATTTCACAGCTCTAGCATCAGTCCTTCATAGTCAGCCTATGAACTTTTCAGCCCACCCTCTTACTTGGAAAGAAACAATGCAGTTATTAATAAGAAGAGTTGAAATGAATGCATGCAAGATTTCACAGCTCTAGCATCAGTCCTTCATAGTCAGCCTATGAACTTTTCAGCCCACCCTCTTACTTGGAAAAGAAACAATGCAGTTATTAATAAGAAGAGTTGAAATGAATGCATGCAAGATTTCACAGCTCTAGCATCAGTCCTTCATAGTCAGCCTATGAACTTTTCAGCCCACCCTCTTACTTGGAAAGAAACAATGCAGTTATTAATAAGAAGAGTTGAAATGAATGCATGCAAGATTTCACAGCTCTAGCATCAGTCCTTTTGCATTACCCTCGTACCTGGAAGAAAAAGTTTTGCATGCAAGATTTCCCCAACCTGGAAAAAGAAACATAGTCAGCCTATGAACTTTTCAGCCCACCCTCTTACTTGGAAAGAAACAATGCAGTTATTAATAAGAAGAGTTGAAATGAATGCATGCAAGATTTCACAGCTCTAGCATCAGTCCTTCATAGTCAGCCTATGAACTTTTCAGCCCACCCTCTTACTTGGAAAAGAAACAATGCAGTTATTAATAAGAAGAGTTGAAATGAATGCATGCAAGATTTCACAGCTCTAGCATCAGTCCTTCATAGTCAGCCTATGAACTTTTCAGCCCACCCTCTTGGAAAGAAACTTGGTTAAATAAGAAACAAATGCAGTTATTAATAAGAAGATGTTTTCAGCCCACCCTCTTACTTGAAATGAATGCATGCAAATGATTTTTCACAGCTCTAGCATCAGTCCTTCATAGTCAGCCTATGAACTTTTCAGCCCACCCTCTTACTTGGAAAATGAATGAAACAATGCAGTTATTAATAAGAAGAGTTGAAATGAATGCATGCAAGATTTCACAGCTCTAGCATCAGTCCTTCATAGTCAGCCTATGAACTTTTCAGCCCACCCTCTTACTTGGAAAGAAACAATGCAGTTATTAATAAGAAGAGTTGAAATGAATGCATGCAAGATTTCACAGCTCTAGCATCACTCCTTCATAGTCAGCCTATGAACTTTTCAGCCCAGCCTTGTATGTTCTGTTCAAACCGGATGATAGGTGAACAGATCTTGAGAATTGACAACACCATTTATTTATTAAATTGTGTATTTGCAAGAATAATTCTACCTTGTAAAAATATTCAAACAAACTACAATACAATGTTTATTATTTACCATTTAATAAAGAAATAAATAAGAAAAGAAATTTTTTTATTCATAAATTTATAAAAATGTTTGAAGAAAAATTTAAATAAACATATAATGACGAGTAACTGCAATTATAAATTTTGAAAAAATGCATTTTCCAGGTTTTTCTTTTACTTGTTCTCACCACATAAATTCACTAAAATAGGTTGAGAGCATCTCTTTCTCTGATCCAAACATTCTTTTAATTTTAGATTTTAGGCAAGACCACAAACATTATCCTTTCTTCTCAAGCCACATTGATGCTTGCATTTTTTGCATTCAAATTGACTACCAATTAGCTAATGTTTTGCCAATAATTTACCGATTGCTTTCCTCAAGGTGTTTAGTGTTCATTCTTCATCAGTCATCATTTGGCTGACAATAGATTTTTTCTAAGCATGCTTTATGCAAATTTTTAGAAAAATTAGCAATAATTTAAAATTTTTTCAAAAAGAGTAGGAAGGGGGTTAATCTATAATTGCTGGAGTTTCAGGCCTTTGATTTTTTTTACTGATTAGGCATCCTTGATCCAAGATCATGATTATAAAAAAATATACTGGAAAATTAAAGCAAGATATTAAACCTGTGATATAAAATAATCTGCAAAGAAAAAGTATAATGTGCAGAAAATCAGGTTTATTTAAATTTTCTTGTTCTATAGTTCAGACATTTTTATACATTTATGAATAAAAGAAAATGTTTTCATAGTTATTTCTTTATAACATGGTAAATAATAAATATCGCTTACATTATTTGGACTGTTACCCTCATCTTCATTGCCATGTTCAAAATGCTTTGGCCATTGTACACTCCAGCCTTCTTCTAGTAAAAAATGGTTACTGAAACATTAGGTTTATAAGTCCCAGAAATTCATACATAGACATTGCCCAGTGGATAAAGACATTGGTTAGATCCAGTGACTAGACAAAAAAAGAGTTGTGAGTTCAATACCAGGCTACAGCAGTGGTGAACCTAAAACTTGGAGAGTTGATTTAAACTGAGACATCTGGAAGGGCATGGCACTTGGAACTAGAACAATCTACCCCAGTGGACAAAATAAAGTGTTCAGTTCAAAATTCCAATTGCCTGAAGAAGGCCGGAGTGTACAATGGCAGGATTTGGAGATGCTTTTAAACTCTATTGAGACTAGAAAATGAGGACTAGGCAGACCCTGCCCAAATATTACAACAGTATTCCCTTCTTGGCTCTTGTAAAGGTAGAGGATAGCATGAGCAGTCAGGTACTTATTGGAGCGCTGTAAGGACCTGACCATTTTTCTTCATCTTTAGTCATGGATCATATGCACAAGCTCCACTTAAAGTCAGGTTTATATTTAAGGTCCAATAGTCTCTCAAGGTTTGGAGCCTTGAAGGGACATTATTATTAATAAATAAAAATATAAAATAATAATAATGAATATCATAAATAAAATAAAATAAACAACATTAGAACTTTGTTTAAAATAAATTAAATAAAACCAAAATAAAAATAAAAAGTTCTCCCAGCAAACAACCAAAACTTTTCTTGCCAGAAAACAGACTTTGTGTCAAAAGATGCTAAATTCAGTCTCTTCGCCACTAACCATTGGAAAGTCAAGATGTCCATCATCTCTCCTCAGGACATTGCTTGTTATAAGACAAAGTGACTTCTTCCTTTTATTACATGCAACCATAAACACTTGGAACTAAAATACACACCCACCAGTACACAAAAATAAATAAATTGTATGATTTTAATTTACAATTTAACATGCTTTTAGTATTATTTCTGTGTATGTTTTTATCCCTGTGTACACAAGGATATTTTTGCTGATGTGATGTGTAGGCCCCCACAACCTCTCTGAGGGGATGCCCATTCATCATGACTCACAGTGCGTGTGTGAAATCTAAACATCAGTTAGTATTATACACTGAGAAGAAACGCTAAAGACATAGGGATGTTAAACTTGCTGGCATCATGAATGTCCAAAAGTACAGCTTTTTTCAAAGTCATTCAACTTCCCAATGCCAATGCTGTTGTTTTTCAACATTCCACATTGGGATAGAAGTAGATTTAAGAAAGATGAAAATTGGTATGAACCTGAACTCAACTTTATTGTGGAAGATTTAAAAATCAGTGCACTTTCAAAATCTTTTGATCAGTGTTCATTTTGTTATTTCATTAAATAGTCATTCAAATGAAGGTAAAAGTCCGGCAGAATAGAAATTATATGTAGAATTATTATTTTGTAGTTGTTTCAAAATTCATTGTAAATGAGGAAGAAAGGGATTGTCAATGGTCATTGGGGCAAGCATTACTGGCATAGGGCTCTTATATGTAATGTTAAGCATTGTAAATGAATGGTCATTCAAGCATTACTGGCAAATAGGGCTCTTATATGTAGAACTTATTTTTTTCAATAGAAATGCATTTATTAATGGCAGAATAGGGATAAATTATTATTTTGTAGCAGTGTTTCACTATAGAAATGCATTTGATCAGGTCAGGTTCATTTTACTGTTATTTCTATTATATGTACCTGAATAAAATGCATTGTAAATGAGGAAGAAAGGGATTGTCACTGGTCAGGTATGAAGGCAAGCATTACTGGCAGAATAGGGCTATTATATGTAGAATTATTATTTTTGTAGCAGTGTTTCACTATAGAAATATTGTAAATGAGGAAGAAAGGGATTGTCACTGGTCAGGTATGAAGGCAAGCATTACTTATTATATGAAGAATTATTAATTTGAAGCAGTGTTTCACTATAGAAATGCATTGTAAATGAGGAAGAATCACTGGTCAGGTATGAAGGCAAGCATTACTGGCAGAATAGGGCTATTATATGTAGAATTATTATTTTGTAGCAGTGTTTCACTATAGAAATGCATTGTAAATGAGGAAGAAAGGGATTGTCACTGGTCAGGTATGAAGGCAAGCATTACTGGCAGAATAGGGCTATTATATGTAGAATTATTATTTTGTAGCAGTGTTTCACTATAGGAAATGCATTGTAAATGAGGAAGAAAGGGATTGTCACTGGTCAGGTATGAAGGCAAGCATTACTGGCAGAATAGGGCTATTATATGTAGAATTATTATTTTGTAGCAGTGTTTCACTATAGAAATGCATTGTAAATGAGGAAGAAAGGGATTGTCACTGGTCAGGTATGAAGGCAAGCATTACTGGCAGAATAGGGCTATTATATGTAGAATTATTATTTTGTAGCAGTGTTTCACTATAGAAATGCATTGTAAATGAGGAAGAAAAGGGATTGTCACTGGTCAGGAATGAAGGCAAGCATTACTGGCAGAATAGGGCTATTATATGTAGAATTATTATTTTGTAGCAGTGTTTCACTATAGAAATGCATTGTAAATGAGGAAGAAAGGAACTGGTCAGGTATGAAGGCAAGCATTACTGGCAGAATAGGGCTATTATATGAAGAATTATTATTTTGTAGCAGTGTTTCACTATAGAAATGCATTGTAAATGAGGAAGAAAGGATTGTCACTGGTCAGGTATGAAGGCAAGCATTACTGGCAGAATAGGGCTATTATATGTAGAATTATTATTTTGTAGCAGTGTTTCACTATAGAAATGCATTGTAAATGAGGAAGAAAGGAATTGTCAGTGGTCAGGAATGAAGGTAAGCATTAATGGCAGAATAGGGCTATTATATGAAGAATTATTATTTTGTAGCAGTGTTTCACTATAGAAATGCATTGTAAATGAGGAAGAAAGGAATTGTCAGTGGTCAGGAATGAAGGTAAGCATTAATGGCAGAATAGGGCTATTATATGAAGAATTATTATTTTGAAGTGTTTCACTATAGAAATGCATTGTAAATGAGGAAGAAAAGGAATTGTCAGTGGTCAGGAATGAAGGCAAGCATTACTGGCAGAATAGAACTATTATATGAAGAATTATTATTTTGTAGCAGTGTTTCACTATAGAAATGCATTGTAAATGAGGAAGAAAGGAATTGTCAGTGGTCAGGAATGAAGGCAAGCATTACTGGCAGAATAGGGCTATTATATGAAGAATTATTATTTTGTAGCAGTGTTTCACTATAGAAATGCATTGTAAATGAGGAAGAAAGGAATTGTCAGTGGTCAGGAATGAAGGTAAGCATTAATGGCAGAATAGGGCTATTATATGAAGAATTATTATTTTGTATGTTTCACTATAGAAATGCATTGTAAATGAGGAAGAAAGGGATTGTCAGTGGTCAGGAATGAAAATCGCATTAATAGAATAGGGCTATTATATGAAGAATTATTATTTTGTAGCAGTGTTTCACTATAGAAATGCATTGTAAATGAGGAAGAAAGGAATTGTCAGTGGTCAGGAATGAAGGTAAGCATTAATGGCAGAATAGGGCTATTATATGAAGAATTATTATTTTGTAGTGTTTCACTATAGAAATGCATTGTTGAGGAAGAAAGGAAATTGTCAGTGGTCAGGAATGAAGGTAAGCATTAATGGCAGAATAGGGCTATTATATGAAGAATTATTATTTTGTATCAGTGTTTCACTATAGAAATGCATTGTAAATGAGGAAGAAAGGAATTGTCAAATGAAGGCAAGCATTACTGGCAGAATAAATTATATGAAGAATTAAATTTTGTAGCAGTGTTTCACTATAGAAATGCATTGTAAATGAGGAAGAAAGTCAGTGGTCAGGAATGAAGGCAAGCATTACTGGCAGAATAGAACTATTATATGAAGAATTATTATTTTGTAGCAGTGTTTCACTATAGAAATGCATTGTAAATGAGGAAGAAAGGAATTGTCAGTGGTCAGGAATGAAGGTAAGCATTAATGGCAGAATAGGGCTATTATATGAAGAATTATTATTTTGTAGCAGTGTTTCACTATAGAATGCATTTTGAGGAAGAAAATTATATTGTCAGTGGTCAGGAATGAAGGTTTAATGGCAGAATAGGGCTATATATGAAATTATTATTTTGTAAGCATGTTTCACTATAGAAATGCATTGTAAATGAGGAAGAAAGGAATTGTCAGTGGTCAGGAATGAAGGTAAGCATTAATGGTAGGGCTATTATATGAAGAATTATTATTTTGTATGTTTCACTATAGAAATGCATTGAAATGAGGAAGAAAGGAATTGTCAGTGGTCAGGAATGAAGGTAAGCATTAATGGCAGAATAGGGCTATTATATGAAGAATTATTATTTTGTAGCAGTGTTTCACTATAGAAATGCATTGTAAATGAGGAAGAAAGGAATTGTCAGTGGTCAGGAATGAAGGCAAGCATTACTGGCAGAATAGGGCTATTATATGAAGAATTATTATTTTGTAGCAGTGTTTCACTATAGAAATGCATTGTAAATGAGGAAGAAAGGGATTGTCAGTGGTCAGGATTGAAGGCAAGCATTACTGGCAGAATAGGGCTATTATATGAATGAATTATTATTTTGTAGCAGTGTTTCACTATAGAAATGCATTGTAAATGAGGAAGAAAGGAATTGTCAGTGGTCAGGAATGAAGGCAAGCATTACTGGCAGAATAGATATTATATGAAGAATCATTATTTTGTAATGATTTTCACTATAGAAATGCATTGTAAATGAGGAAGAAAGGAATTGTCAGTGGTCAGGAATGAAGGCAAGCATTACTGGCAGAATAGAACTATTATATGAAGAATTATTATTTTGTAGCAGTGTTTCACTATAGAAATGCATTGTTTTTTGTCAGTGGTCAGGAATGAAGGCAAGCATTACTGGCAGAATAGGGCTATTATATGAAGAATTATTATTTTTGTAGCAGTGTTTCACTATAGAAATGCATTGTAAATGAGGAAGAAAAGGAATTGTCAGTGGTCAGGAATGAAGGCAAGCATTACTGGCAGAATAGGGCTATTATATGAAGAATTATTATTTTGTAAGTGTTTCACTATAGAAATGCATTGTAAATGAGGAAGAAAAAATCAATGGTCAGGTATGAAGGCAAGCATTACTGGCAGAATAGATTTTATTTTGTATCAGTGTTTCAATAGAAATGCATTGTAAATGAGGAAAGGAATTGTCAATGGTCAGGTATGAATTTACTGGCAGAATAGAGGCTATTATATGAAGAATTATTATTTTGTAGCAGTGTTTCACTATAGAAATGCATTGTAAATGAGGAAGAAAGGAATTGTCAATGGTCAGGTATGAAGGCAAGCATTACTGGCAGAATAGGGCTATTATATGAAGAATTATTATTTTGTAGCAGTGTTTCACTATAGAAATGCATTGTAAATGAGGAAGAAAGGGATTGTCAATGGTCAGGTATGAAGGCAAGCATTACTGGCAGAATAGGGCTATTATATGAAGAATTATTATTTTTTGTAGCAGTGTTTCACTATAGAAATGCATTGTAAATGAGGAAGAAAGGGATTGTCAATGGTCAGGTATGAAGGCAAGCATTACTGGCAGAATAGGGCTATTATATGAAGAATTATTATTTTGTAGCAGTGTTTCACTATAGAAATGCATTGTAAATGAGGAAGAAAGGGATTGTCAATGGTCAGGAATGAAAAAAATTACTGGCAGAATAGGGCTATTATATGAAGAATTATTATTTTGCAGCAGTGTTTCACTATAGGAATTTGTAAATGAGGAAGAAAAGGAATTGTCAGTGGTCAGAGAATAGGGCCATTATATCTAAATTATTATTTTGTATCAGTGTTTCACTATAGAAATGCATTGTAAATGAGGAAGAAAGGGATTGTCAGTGGTCAGGAATGAAGGCAAGCATTACTGGCAGAATAGGGCTATTATATGTTCATCAGGTTTAATGTGTTAGAAGTCTATAATTTTATAATTTTTTTCTAATTTTCATTCCCTTTCAGACACCTATTAATAACGAATACACAAGAATGCATCTTTGCTGGCTTCCATCCTTGGATTTCTTTGAATGGTGTTTCATAAAAATAAAGGTTTATTGCCAAAAGATCAATAGTTTAGCTGAAAGTGATTTGACACAGAGTTGTAACTTCAATACACAGCAGAGGGAAGAAAAACTTGGGGAGTTGAGT
This sequence comes from Acanthosepion pharaonis, assembly GCA_903632075.3. Classification (NCBI taxonomy): domain Eukaryota; kingdom Metazoa; phylum Mollusca; class Cephalopoda; order Sepiida; family Sepiidae; genus Acanthosepion; species Acanthosepion pharaonis. The sequence goes on along the minus strand of CAHIKZ030000679.1, from coordinate 394,059 downwards.
TACTAAAGGGAATTAACTGAAACTGAGATATTTAAAAAAAAAAAAGGCATGGCACATGGAATTAGAACAATCTACCCATGTTGACTAAAATAAAGGGTTCAGTTTAGTTTGAAATTCAAACATATATCACCTGAAAAAGATCAGAGCATACAACGGTCAAAACATTGTCAATATAGCAATAAAGATGAGAACAACAGTCTGAACAATGTAAATAGTTACAATACCTCATCACAGAAATATAGACAGTAACATAAAATTACATCAGTTCATTTTTAAATTTGACCGAATTCATTGGGATAGATACTTAATTCTGAGACACACTGTATGTTAATATACAGCCTGGGATGGATAAATTGTCGTCTAAATGAAAATAACACTGACATCTCATTTTAACAAATATATTTACCAAAATTACACAAAAATATTTTGAAATATTAAAGAGTAAATTCATTCAATAAAATTGCCATTGGCTTCAACCACAGCCACCAGATGACTTCGGAATCTCCTGCAAATCTTTAATTGATATTGACTTGGCATCTCAGTTTATGTCAATTTGCCACATGCCTTTTCTATAAATATTTTGATGGTAATTCTTCTAATGAATTCTCATCTATGGTACCAAGAATTTATGAATTTAAGCATAATGCTAGATCGGTGGCAAGGTCTCATCGTTTTAAAGTTGAAATGGCTTGCTGTAACCATAAATTTCTTTTCTCACTCATGGAACTCTCTTCCAGCTTTTTGCTTTCCAGATAAGTTTGATCTTCAAAAATTTAAATGCAATTTCAATCATTATCTTCTGTTTTCTTACTTTCTTGCTCTTTATATTCTTTCACTTAATCCCCTGTGTATTAGTGGCTTTGTTGCCTTGTTTGGAGTAAAATAATGTTGAAGTATCTTAACATCAGTCACATTTAATTTATAGTATGGAATTAAATATAAAATAAATTAATAAAAATAAAACCAATATTGATAAAGTCTTATTGCATAGTAATTAAGGTACATTTAAATTTATTAAAATATTACTTTTCTTTGGTAAATACCTATTTTCTGATGAAACTAAAATGCCTGCGGATGAACGAATAGAAAAAAAATATTTTGCATTGCCTTGGGAGTATCAAAGACATTTTTACTAATCATTATCTGAAAATCTTTTTTGTTGAAAGGACAAAGGTTGATTACAGACGATATTTGTTTGTCACATCGATTGCAATATTACGTGATTTTTCGCAAAATAACCGCTTGTCACTAAGAAAATATTTACAAATATTTATCATTCTTTCAACCTGAGAACGATTTCTACTGATATTTTTCTCAGTAATTCTAAAGTTTCGACATGCATAATATTTCCGTGTTAAATGAATATCCCCAAAACCAAGACATGAAATGCTTTTATTTTCGGAAGAATGTTTAACAGCTAAAGGGAGATAATCTTTGTTTCCCCAATTCGTTTTATTTTCACTGTAAAAATTAAGTTTCCTTTCAATGAAAATATTTAATTTATTTCTATTTTTTAACTTTGAAATTTTTCTAAAGAAAAAAAAATCTTCAAAATTTTCAGGGTTTGTTAACATTGAAAATTTTAAAGATTTTTTTTTTTTGTGGTTTAGAAATAAAAAGAAAAACTTTGTTTATAAATGTTTAATTTAATTTTGTTTGAATAAGAACTTTAAAATCAATTTTAAATTATCTTTAAAAAATAAATAAATACGAGGACAATAAATTTAAGGGCAGTATTCAGGAATATGCATTTTAGTCAGAGATCTTAAATTATTTCTTGGATATTCCTTCTGAGTGAAAAAAGGATGAAAGGTTCCGTTCGACTTGCTTTGATTTTCATAATTCAAGACAATGTTTTTTTGGATTCCTCTTGTAAAATTTACAGATTATTTTGACAGAGAATTAAGTGGAGAGACGTAATTTTTTGGTGTTTGCTAGCTTGGAAAATCGGCATGTGTAATCCTAGTTTTTTCTGGGCTCGACCATTAGTGTCATTTAAAGAATTAAAAAAGTATACAATTAAACTAGCAATAAACCAAAATTTGAATGCTTATGGACAAATAGAGAATGTCGTTTTCTGGTAGATGAAAGGGGGCATTTTTTCGGATAGTGGTTGATAAAAGACAGTATATTTTTTCAATAGTATAATTACAGGTTGAATATCCTACTTTTAGCCGAATGGTTTTCACAGGTTCTGACAGGACTTGTCACAAATGGAAAATTTCAGAAAGCACTAGGAAGGTTCCTAGGTGATGTGCAGCTACCCGGGTAGGAGTTCCCCAGCCCAACAACGTGGCCTTCGTTGGAGCCGGTTTTTTTTTTTTTTTGTTAGCTATCGTTGCAGTAACACCTTCGTTGTTCTGATGTTTTGTGCTCTATGCAAAATATCAAAGAGTCCTGGCCTTGTGTCATAATTGTATTCATATACAATAAATATTGAGTTTGTACACGTACAGAAAGTACCAAAAATAAAAATTTACTTTTACGTGAAAATCTTAATTTCACAACTTAAAAAAAATCCGTCATTACCTGTATGTACACAAAATTTATAAAATTTTAAAGAAAACTTAAAAACTACCTTCAGGGTAAGCTGTGTTATTGTTGTGTTATGAAATGTAAAGGGACGTGTTATGCTTGGGTTCCATTCCCAAGCTGTCCCATTTTAGATACTATTAAATTAAAATTAGTTCAAGAATTTCGAAAAATATTTGAAGATAGGGTTGCCAATTCAAAATGCGAGATGGGGGCTACGGACTCCCTTAGGGAGCGGTTACCAACTAGATGTCGACGGTTTGAGTGTAGAAATTCATCCTTCAAGAATTACGGTTAGTGGGAAATATTTCAATTAATTAGAATTTTAGAGTGAAACAGAACCGGGTTCGTGTTCAAGTACATCTTAAAAGAAAAAAGTAAATCAATCATCGACCCTCAAAATCGCGGGACGATTGACAATTCTATTTGATTTTGAGGTCTAAAAGTAATTCGACCCCGTTGCGGTTGACGTGTTAAAATCTGTTTCCCTCATGACATTTGAAAATGGGACGAAAAGGGTCTGGAAGTCATGAATGTTAACGATTCATCGCAAGTTTTAGACACGTTGTTATTACCAATTGTCACAACTGTAGTGTTATGTGACAACAAAATACTGTCAAATCTGATGATAGTTTTGGTTCCTTTTTTTTTTGTACTGTACAATATAGATACTGCGATTTTTTTTTGTTTTTCATAATTATTATTATATAAATTAGGCACTCCAGTTCACGAATGTAAAGTAAAAATTTATTAAAATTTTATAAAAGTAAAAAAAAATTGTTGTGGGGGGAGTAGTTTGCTATGTAAATTCCTTCACGAATGGAAAAAAAACCGGAATTTGGAATTCTTTTTTTCGTAATATGGATTAAATATTAAGTACTCTAGATAACTAATTAAAAAAAAATTTATACACACACTACAGTTCAAAAGTTTGAAGCCACCTCCAAAATTAGCATGAGATGAAGACAAAAAAAAAAAAAAAAAAAAAAAAAAAAAAAAATGGAATCGATTATCAAATTTATACTTTGAAAAACGTTTGCAACGAATGCCTAAAATTCTTGAAAATGCTTTTCTTTTTCTCATAAAAAAAAATTTTTTTTTTTAAATTAATAAGTAAAAAAATCTTAAAAAAAAAAAAAAAAAAAAAATATAATAATTTTCTCTTAAAAGTAGTAAACAATTACTTTTTGGTCCAATTTAAAAAAAATTACCAGTGGGTCCTCAAACGTTTGAACTGTATATTAAATTTTAAATCACGTATGAGCCTTATTTTTTCGGTTTCCGTAAAAAGGGATCAATTTGTACAAACAATCCTCTATTACCTTGATAATTTTTTAATAGTCGTGATTTTAGATGTGTAACAGAAAAGTAGTTTATTTTTATTTCCACAGTATGAAAAAAAATCTTACAAAGTACGCCGTTTCTATCAAATAAAATACAACTTTTACTACTGAAGTTTTAAAAGCTTGTGATATTTTTTACTTTTGAGAACATTTTTTAAAATAGAGCGACTTGAAACATCTGAAATAATGTCTATAGTTGAGGTTTTAAGTTTGATATTTGCTTTTAATTTTAGGACATTAAGATAAATATTGCTAAAGCGATGAACATTAAAATAAACGGGGTTTCTTTACAAAATAAGTGTTGGGGTGAGATAATTAATTGATAAAAAGGACAATCTAAATTTCACAAATTAAATTTAAATAATATTTTGTAAATCACGTAAACTTAAATTTGTAGCTGAAATTCTGTGAAGATATGGTATTTTTTGTTTAAAAATTCAAAATAGAACAAATTCAGAACAGTAAAGTTTTCTAACTTCTTAAGGGTAGATCTACTTTGGGAAATAGGAAAAAGACGATGCAGAATGTGCTTAACTATACTATATATTACTAGCATTTTCAGCATCGTAAATAAATCACTCGTCTTACGCTTCTTAAAACAAAGCATATTCTGTACCATGGGTAAATTAAAAAATATCTGAATCATTGGTTAGAATGACACTTCGCAAAATATGAGTGGCCCTTAAAAGGGCCGTTTATTATAATTTCCACAAGGCGCCAGTTCTTTAACGAACTTACTTGCTGCTTGTGTATTTGGTGACAGCCTTTGTGCCTTCAGAGACGGCGTGTTTAGCCAATTCTCCGGGCAGAAGAAGACGGACAGCGGTCTGCACCTCACGGCTGGTGATGGTCGAACGTTTGTTGTAGTGGGCGAGACGGCTGGCTTCAGCGGCAATTCTCTCAAACAGATCGTTGACAAAGCTGTTCATGATAGACATAGCTTTGCTGGAAATACCAGTGTCAGGGTGGACCTGTTTCATGACTTTGTAGATGTAGATGGAATAGCTTTCCTTCCTCTTCCGCTTCTTCTTCTTGCCATCGGCACGGGGAGCCTTAGTCTTACCGGCCTTTTTAGCACCTTTAGAACTGACCTTGGGCGGCATATTTTAAAATTGAAACTGACGACCCTTCTTCGATATGTCGTTTATATAGTGAACATTTAGGCTCAAGGCTATAGGATTTGAAATCACGCGCCCTTTCTTCTGATTGGCTAAAAAATTTCATCAGCTTTCTTTTTAAACCAATTGTATTTCTTGTTGGCAACGTTGAATTTAACAGTTTATGATTGTCAAGGTAATTTCATTTCAATAGCGAGGGCGGGACCTAACGGATGAGTTATGGTGAATGTGCGAATTGTAATCAGTGAATGGGTCGTGAATCGGATTAGCTAGGTATAAGATAGTCAGTGAAGTCAGGTTTTGGGCCTTCTGCCAGAATCGTATTTTTTTTTTTTTTTAATATATACACACAAATATCGAGATGGCTTTTAAACTCCCAGAAAGTCAGTTGCCATTTCTGTAGGAATGTCGGTACTTTGAAATGTTTTTTGTAAAAGCACTAGGTTTTGTAATTTTTACAGACTTTTAAAAATCTAAAAAAAGTTACTCGTTCGAATTCAAAAGCATAGGTTTCAAAAATGCTAATTTTGATATTGCTATTTTTAAGAACTACACTTAGTGTTCAGTCTTGTTTTTGTAAAAATAAATTTTTTACATATTGGCAGTAGTACGTCAACCGTTGACTAGATTTTTAAATGAAAATTCTGGTTACATTTTGTTGATAATTTCACGACGAAAAAAAAAAAAAACAAAAAAACTTGGGTCTTTATTGAATTTAACAGGTTTTTGTTAATTTATCGTCCGCTTTTTTTAACCAAAAAGCGAGTTCGTGTTTCTAAATAAAATTAATGTGCTAGGATTTTTTTTTTTTTTTTTTTTTTTTTTAAATAAAAGCGAAAGGATAACGCCACGGGCGGAACGAGGGTTCGGTTATGGAGAATGGGAAAGATTCGTCACTAGAGAAGTAGCAGAAAACTCAGTCCTAGACACGGGATGAACCAAATGTAAAAACCTTTTAATTTGTACGCATGTCTGAATAGTCTAAGCTAAAAAAAAAAATTAAGTCAGTTTATGGTTTACATGTAGAATTTGAAGATTCTAAATTAAGACATTTTTAATTTGTTTAAAGTAAACGTTTAGGCCTTAGGGTTACTCATTTGGAGATGCAATTTTTATTTTTAACATCTATCGGTCTAAAACAGCATCTACTCAAATTAGTATGCGTATAAACTTTAAAAGTTAGATTTTTAAGCAACTTGCAGTAACTATGAATTTTAGATAAGAATTTTAATTGAATATGGAGACAAATTCGTTCATAATTAAGATGCGGTTAAGTAGGCTTTTTTCTGGTTAAAAAAAAAATATCACCCGACGGCTTCATATGTTCTGTGGATAGTTTTAGAGAATTTGAAAGAAGTGCGACCAGTGCACGACATTGGATTCCAATAAAGTTGGGAAACTAAAAATATCGAGGTCTTTGGTCTCAATTTTAAGAGGGATTTCTGAATAGGAGTAAAAAAAAAAAAAAAAAAAAAAAAAAAAATGGAGTTAATTGATCCAGTCTTGTCGGTGTGGACAGGAAGTATATAATCTGCAATTTTATATCGAAAAATTGCAGATAAAGTTGTATAGGGTACAATCATGAGAGGGTTGGTGTTACTGTTGAGTTTTCAGCTGGACCTGCCTCATTTTGAACCAAAGTGTTTTAAAATTACTTAAAGTGGGAATAAGCGCACGTATATAATATATCCAGAAAATTTTTATCAGGAATGTATTCGGTTCCGCAACCTGTAAAAATGAGTTTTTTTAAGTGTTCGAGCGGAATGGTGGACCAATTCTTCGCTATTTTTGTCAATTAGCAAATGAATGGGTCGTAAATCGAACTAGATTTAGAAGTTCGAGAGAATAGTTATTTAGCCATTTCCTCTAAAGAGGAGGATTTACGGAGTTTAAATTATACCAAATTCGAAATAAACTTATGCCGAGAGAAAATTTTTTTCTTATTTGTAGAAGTTCCGCTAGATTAAAAATGAATTAGGTATCTACAAACAAGTCCGCTAATTATTTATCCATTATAGTATTTTGTACTTCATTTAAAGATTTTTTAGCTAGTATGGTGAAACTTACGGACACTTAGTAGTAATTCAACGATCATTTTCAACAATTCGTATATGAAATGCATGAATTTGGAAAACGAAGAGAAAAAAAAAAAAAAAAGTACGTATGAATGAATAAAAATAGAACTTTCCGAAAGCAACTCGCACATAATCAATTGATAAAGACTTCTGTAAAATGTTGGTGGCCCTGAAAAGGGCCGTTTTGAAAGTTTAAGAGAGAAAAGGAGTTTAAGCCCTCTCACCGCGAATACGGCGGGCAAGCTGGATGTCCTTGGGCATGATGGTCACACGCTTGGCATGGATAGCACACAAGTTGGTATCTTCGAAGAGACCAACCAAGTAAGCTTCACTGGCCTCCTGCAGAGCCATGACGGCAGAGCTCTGGAAACGGAGATCGGTCTTGAAATCTTGGGCGATTTCACGTACAAGACGTTGGAAAGGAAGCTTCCTGATGAGAAGCTCGGTGGATTTTTGATAACGTCTGATCTCTCTAAGAGCCACAGTACCTGGCCTGTAACGATGGGGTTTCTTGACGCCGCCAGTGGCTGGTGCGCTTTTACGGGCAGCTTTGGTGGCCAACTGCTTGCGAGGGGCCTTGCCTCCGGTTGATTTACGAGCGGTCTGCTTGGTACGAGCCATAGTAAAAGAAACTTGAAAATGTTAAAACTGGAAGAGAATCGAGGTTATTTATACTGAGGCCTTGGTGGGTAAAGAAGGTATCTCGAATTTGCGCGCGTAACTGTTGGAATTTGAATTTCCTCGCCTTCTCATTGGTTGAGTTGATCACGTGGTTACGCGCATTGGCCAACATTCACAGTATCTAACGACCATTATTATTATCATTATTCAAAAATAAATAAATAAAATAAAGTAAAAAAGGAGTATTGTATTAAAACTTTTCCTTTGTTAATTTATTCTCACAAAGTTTCAAATTAAAATATTCAATGCATAAGTCGGACTGCATAAAATTCAGAAAACGTTATTAAATTGAAAGCACCTTATTTTTTTAAATATAGGTTGCGTTGAAATTATTAAAATGAAAAAAATAAATGCAAGTGGAAAAAGTTTTTGAGTCGAAATATTTTATTTAATGAAATAATTTTTGCTTTAAATTAAAATTTAGAAATAAGTGTGATTTTAAAGAGATATTTAAAAAGTAATTTCTGAATCATTAAAAAATAAAAATCTAATCTTAATAGATTTTTTTAAAAATTTTAATGAATAGAATAGGTTAAATTTTAAAAGGACCTTTGTGTTCTTTCATAACAAATGTGAATTTTGACCGAATTCAGTTTTTATAGAAACTACTAGTTTTTATTAGTTATTGTTTGTTTGGGAATGTTTTGAAAAATAATAATTAAGATAAAATAATCGTAAGTAAATTCGTCATTTCCACTGCTCAAAAAAAAAAAATTCGTTTCTCCAATTAAAGGTCAGTTAATGATTTCCCTCCATTTTTCAAATCCACATAGCCACAATTTTTTTCATGATAAACATAGAAATCGTGATTAATCAAAGGAAAAAATTAATTTTTTTTTTAAACAAAATAATTTACTTTGTTCAAGTTTCAGCACCCCAAAATCGCCAACTTTTACGTATATTCTATCATTATTCATCATTCTTTTTTTCTTTATACGATGATGTTTTTTTTGGGGGGGTATATATCGTCTCTCTTTTTAGTTTTGTTTTTAATTGCTTATTTTAAAACGGTTGGGATTTTATTCATTTTACGTTAACAAAAACAATGAATTAATTCACTTTCCAGATAGGAGTCAAGCTTTTAAAGAAAAATACTGCTTCATTATACTTTTTAATTTTACTAGACACTGGCTTATTTTTCAAAAGTAGAAAAACTTGGGTTATTTATTATTGCCCATTATTTGTTTCGATAGAAATGATTGTTGCTTTAAAAGTAAAAGACAATATTTTTAGATTTCTTTTAAAAACTGCGATAATTTTTGAAAAAGTATTCATTATTTATCTACGTTCTCAGACAACATTATGCGAATAATTGGTTAAAAAAAGAGTAAAGACATTGTCATTCATTACATGAAATCAAATTCAACGCGAGAAAAGATCTGGTTTTGATGTGATAGGTTGATCTTTCACATACCCCCCCCCAAAAAAAAAACAATTTTTCAATAAACGAATTAATTCACCCACTTTTATCAAACCATGGTATTGAAAAGCTTGTACTTTGTACAGAAACAAATCCATCCAAAATTGATAATGATTTTTTAAATATCTTAGGAGGATCACTCAATAATTTGAAATTTTCGTTTGAAATATTTCTTCTTGAGTTTCAGTGTTTCAAGAAGGGGCCGACGTGACTTATTTGTTTCGAGACAAAAATGTTTCAAATTATTTTAAGTTTATTTATTCCTATAGTAGCCTTTCTTAAATAAATAAATGTTTTCGTAAATAAAGATGATATTGAAAGGTAACATCTTAAAAATATTTTATCCATTTGGCAATAAAAAAAGAATTTTCGAAATTATTTAATTCTATTTTTAATAATTAAAATTTAATTCATAATTTCTTTGCGTTTAATCTGGGAAAATGGAGTATATTTTTTTATTATGGTACACGTGAGACTCACATTTAAAAAAAAACCTTGGGTCGCATTTAGAATCAAGTAAGTTTCAATAACACATCGAGTAAAAAAGTTTTTAATATTGAAAAATATAAATAAATCTGTCAAAAATACGTTTGGTTGCTAAGCAAATAGATTTGAGAGAAGGGCCCTAAAAAAAAAGTTAAAACAAATTACTAACTTATAAAAGAAAAATAATAAAGTATGCGTTGATACTAGGGTAAGAAAAGTGGTTGTGAACAGGAAAAGTCATAGATGAAATAAGTAACAGTTTAAATTAAAGTAAACTGTTACAGTGTTACTTATTTCATCTCACAACCTTGAATTTTTTTTTTAAATAAATAAATTTCAAGTTTGTGAGATGAAAAAAATATTAAATTATTAGAATCTTTTATTGATTTGTCCTCTTCCCCTAACAAAGAGGTGGTTCACTACTGTAGTGTAGTGTAATTAAACATTTTTTTTGTATTATAGCGTTAAGAATAAGATTAAGGTCAGAAAAAAAATTGAGATCGTTGTTAAAAAAAAATGAAAGAAAGAAAAAAAATGTACTTAAAATTTTTCTTTGTTCAAATCTAACACTCATGAGAGAGAATTTAGTTCACAAGGTACTTGGCGGGCCAAATATCTTTATCTCCAAACAAATCTTTTCCAGCTGTTAAGATATTTTTTCTGGGCTAGGGATGGTTAAAGACACTAATGTCCCGAGAAAACCGTTAGATTTAAAAAGAAAAAGAAAAGGAAACGAAAGCACACACGCTCGCATACACGGACACGTATTTTAAATGAACAAAAGTTTAATTCTTAGTACATTTTTAATTTTACATATTTTATTTTTAGGACAGGTTACATGAAGATTTATTTTTTTTAAATTTATATAAATTAGTAATAATTCATAAAAAAATATAATAATGTAATAATAACGGTTGGATTATATGGCAAATTTGAAATGAAAGGACGAATTCTTTTTATTTTGGGGTCGCGGGAGGATAGCAATGTGTGCGTTGGGAGTGGGGTCAGGAAAGAGATTGGTTAAGGTTTCCTCAACATCTGGTTGGTTGTTAATGAATGAAAAGACAAGATTAGGAATGTTGTTAATGTATAAAATTTTAAATAAGAATAACTTGACATTTTCTATTTTGGCGCACCAACTTTTTTATTTACTTTAATTTCTATCACCTATTGATAGCTTAAACTAAAAAGTAACAATTTTTAAAATATTATAAAAAAAAAAGTTAGTTCTGTGAAAAGACGTTCTATTCCCTTTTATTTTAAAGTGTAATTTCATGAATGCTCCAGTTCTAATCGGATAGGTTTTTTTTTGGGGGGGGGTGATATGGTTAACGAGCACTTTTTACGGACCGAGTATCTCAAAGCTGGGAAGAACATAACATTTGTTGAGTAACTTTTCATATGGAACGTGACTTGCCTTGGTCTTGAGGGCTCGTGGAAAGAAAACTTCGTTTTACGGTGTTTTAAAACAAGCTATCATCGATATACCCTTAAAAAGTGAGTGATGAATCGGTTGAGCTTGAGGATAAATGGATGAATATGCCATCATAGCTATCTTTTTTTGCTTTTTTTTTTTTTTTTTTTTGCATTGCTGTTTTCCATAATAAAAGTTCAAATGTCGTCCGAGGTCCCGATTATTCTTTTCACGGTTCAGCATTAGCTTATCGAAGCTGAAGCAGCAAACATTACTTTTATTGACTTATATTTCTTAAAATTATGAACTCGATATTATACACTTGGCAACGTTTTTATTTTAAACAAAAATTTAAGCGATTCAAAAAAACAAAAAAAAACGATTTCAATAGTCAGTGTCCATTGCAAAAATAACGTTTTTTACTACAAAAAAAGCAACGTTTTTCTTAGTTTACATTAGAATACTTTGTGGCATTAAGCAAATTACTGTGCGAGTAGAAATAGCCCTTTTTTTTTTTACTAAATTGCGAGATCACAAAGCCCAGTTTTATCACGCAACAGAACTAAAAATTACAGAATTCTGAATTATACATTTTAAAACCAAACCTTTCAAACATTTTAAATAAAAAAAAACCTTTCCATAAAAGTAAAAGAACATTTATTTTTTTATTTGCCGCGTGAATAAAATCGGAGTTTTTAATCAACTATTTTCTATTTACTTGTAATGAGTTTGTTAACAAAATCCAGAAAAGAAATATTCAGCAAAAAAAGTCTGTAAGAATAGAAATTTCATTTTTCATCAGGATTATCTCTGGTTCGTTAATCAATGTGATTTTTTTTTTAAAAGTAAAACCTTTTGGAAATACGTTGAAATAAAAGTTATCCCTTTATTTGAATTTATCTTATTCTTAGATAACTAATTTTTTATTTTTTATTTATTACTTGTTCTATACTTGACAAGATTGTCTTGTTTTTAATTTTCCTTTTAAATAAAATTTTCCTTTTATTAAAATAAAAATTTAATAAATAAAATTTTATAATGAATAAAATTTTTAATTTTTTAATAAATAAACTTTTAAAATTTTCCTTTTTTAAATAAAATTGGTTGGGAGGAGACCTTGATAAAACGTCTCATAATTTCGTAAAAATATCTGGAAATTAAATTAAACATTGGCCTTTTTTTCGCAACGTAATTAAATAAATCAAGTAAATTAGAAAAAATTGAACCTTAATTAATTTTTTTTACACTCCAATATTAATTGTTAATTGTTCATAACATCTCGATATTAACGCCAGTGGTCTGTTTTTCCCAATTTTTTCAAATTTTCATTTTCTTGTGCTAATGACCGTCAAAAGAGGAAAACATTATTACTCTTGTAAAAAAATCCTTGGCTTTTCAAAAAATGGCATTTCAGTTGAGGTTGACCTATTTAATCAAAATTTAAACCAAAAATAATTGTTTGGGCACTATAATTTATTTATTTTTGAAAAACCAATTTAAGAAAGAATTCACTTTTACACATTTATTTTTTTGTAAAAGTGAAGCTTTAATTAAATTCCTTTTTCAATTGGTTTAAATAAAATTATTTAGAAAAGCAATTAAAAGCTTTTCTAATTAAATGTCATAGGTGAACAGTTGTTTTTTTTAAGTGAAGCTTTGATAAATAATGAATTATTGTTTAAAATGGTTTAAATTATTTAGAAAAACAATTAAAAGCTTTTCTAAATAAATATGTCATGGTTGCAAACTAGAAGCAATGGCAAAATTATTATTCTTATGACAATAGTATCCTTAATGAAACTGCTAATATAAAACAAATTTTTACCATAAAAATGTAACTACTCGAAAATCCATGAAATTAAATACCCCCCCCCCCAATGATTTTGTCGTGTCCACTGAAATATCATGTGGACGTAGTACAAAACACATCACGTGTCTTCTTATGGATAATTATGAAGAAATAAATAATATAATTATGGATACGAAAAAGTGTATAAAAGTCGCGAAACTGCGGACCCAAGACACAAGACGCACAGATGTCAGCAAGGTCCACGCCAATGCATATGATCAACTGAACACCATTCACGTCCACACGCTAAAAGCAACTGACCCTATTGATCTCATTCACACCTACACGCTAAAAGCAATAGCGTCGACAAAGTAGAGACAGCTTCAGAGTACGAACCGCAGTAATGATGAATTGCACAAACTGTTCCATCAATCTGAGGCGATTCAACGTTTTCGACTGAATGAAGAGGCGTCATTACATTTTTTTCCGACAACACGGAGTATTACCGACTTCCGTTGAATGCCCTCAATGCCACTCACCTTGCTTGTTGCGTGCCGAACAAAAAGTGTGGCGTTGCAGAAATACTGCCAACCGTCATAAACGCCGGAAGACAGAATGTGGCTTAAAGAACACTAAGTCGCCTGGGCCATCCCCTGTCAAAAAAGACATTACGCCCGGGAAGAGAGAGATGAGTCCTTCAGAAGAGGCCGGCGGGAAAAAAGAGGAAGGCAAACTTGGCCTATAACACAGAGAAGAATGTCTGCCGTGTGACAACAGAAAATGAGAAGAGGGCAAAGGACTTTGCCGACAGGACTAGCCATTTGAAAGTCCTCCTGGCCATGAAATGCGATGACAAGAACCTGGACGATCCCACAAACTTTCCACGGGCAAAGATGGTCCTAACTATTGTCAGCATAGTGTCAGGTTCACGGCAGATGTGGGGCATGATCGAGGAGGCAAGAGGGAGCTTTCCCGTCTCATACAAATAGTCATCACAAACAATGATGAACTTAATAGACTGAAGCAATTTTGCTGTGGGAGGGTCCCGGTTTTGGTTCACCCCTCCCTCTACAGGGCTTTAAAATTAACCTTTCCCTGGGATGTCGGCGGCATATCCCAAGACGGTACCATCAAGACTGCGATGGGTACTGGGTCTATGCGAGAAGCTGTAGGCATTCTCACCCCGACTATGTTGCAGCTGATTATAGTCGCCGGCTCAACCATAAGGTAAGTGTCTCACAATAGCTCTGGTTAGTGACTTTGAATGGCTGAGTGCGTGATCTTCAGCATCTCGGTGTGCATGTTTGTTGTCTTCAAGAGACCCATCTTATTGCCAGTGACTATGAGAATATTCTGTCAAAGAGGTTTCACCTCTACTCAACTTATTTATATAGTCGTTCAAGTGGGGTTTCTTGGCTGATCAGCAGGTAACTGACGGTGTCGTGTACTCTTGTGTTCACGGATCAGGAGGGTAGGCTTTGTGTACTGGACGTCACCATAAAAGGTAAGTCTCTTCGATTCATCGGGGTTTATGTGTTCAACACCAGGTAGAGCGAGCGTGCTTTTTTCGCGGGTCGAGCCGTTATTGACAACGTCTCGGCAGGTAGTTTTAGCGGATGATTGGAACGCCATCCTTGATCCCGAATTAGATGATAACGGGTTAAGATCGGACACTTACAACCCGAACGTGAAACCTTTTTCGTGATTTTATCGACGGATTTGATCTGGGTGATAAGTTTCGAAACGAACACCCTGGGCAAGTATCGTGAACTTGGACAAATAGTTGTTGCCCGGATACGGTAGTTCGCACGAACTCCTTCGACCGAGTGTTAGGATAGTTTACTCGGATCATAGGCTCGTCTGGGTGCGAGTAAACTTATATAAGCCTAAACCCAGAGTGACTGGTTCCTGGAAGTTCAACACGTTATTACTCGACGTGAAGGATTATCGTGATCAGATACTACTAACCACACAGAGGGAATTGACGGGGAGTGTGGTTGGAGACACAAGTCTGTCAACAGATCGACGGTTCAATAGATATATTAGCAGCGCAAACGGCAGTAAAATCTAGATTAGAGGTTGCAATCCAATCGGGAGATAGTGGGGAAGTAGCAGTAGCTAGGGCTGAGCTGGCCTCCTCGCTTATCGATAAGAACTAAGCTCTGGTAATTAGGGTTAAGTTAAAGAAAATGTCTGCCGAGGTGACGAAGGGGTTATGCAGCGCGTCGGATCGGTACTTTCCAAGTGTCACATCGCCGGACGGAAGACAGGTGACTACAAATGAAGGTATCTGTGAGGCCTTTCAATTTTATTTCCGCGAACTTTTCACCAGGGAGCCCAGACTGAGCCCCGCTAATTTCGACGCATATTTAGCAGACTTTCCACGTCTCGAGATGAATGAACCGGCTGTGTGAGAAGGGGCCGTCACCGAGGCGAAAATCTGGGAAGCGCTGAAGCAAGGTGGCCGGGACAAGACTCCGGGGATAGATGGTCTTCCCTACGAGTTGTACTCGAGGCTGTCGCCTGTTTTTGTTCCGCTGCTGGCATTGATGTTCAACTGTTGAGGGTATGGGAATATAGGCTTCACCAGGGGTGTCATCAAGTTGTTACGCAAGAACAAAAACGGAGGGGATGGGATAGATAATTTCCGCCCTTTGACCATGCTGAATGCAGAGTTGAAGATTTTGGCGAGGGTCTTGGACAACTGTTTGCAGCTTGGTGCCATTAACGGCAGATGGCAAGGAAGGATATTCCAGAGATGCAGCAACACTTATTCCCCTAATAATTCGCCAAACCCGATCAGGGTCTATTATTTACAGCTACTGCTGGTCGGCATACGTGCGAATACCAGACCATTGGTATACGCACAAAGAAATCAACCATAGTGAACATTTCGTTGATCCGGAATATTTACACCCAAACAGTGGAGGGATATTGTCATCCGCTCCGGACTAAAAACTGTTTACTTCAAGCAGTTATGTTGCTCGTTTCTTGTTTTTGAAAGCTATCCCTCACCATACACATTGCCTTCATAGGTTTCTGATCGAGGCGACCAAGATATACCTGGGACTCAAATAAAATTGTGAATACCATCGTAAAAGTTAGCCTTTCCACAATTGTCATTGCTGTATCTTAAATAATCATGCATTTAAAAAATCCAAATTTAATAAAAAACAAAGTTCGTATCATATGAAATTGTTTGTTATTATTTTAAGTTCTTTCTAGAACTTTTTGGTGCGTCATTTTTTGTTTATTTTATTATTTTTATTTTGTAATTTCAATTTTGTTTTTAGCTTGTAATTTTTCTTTTTCTTTATGTTTTTTCTTTTAATGATATATTTGGAACATCAGAATGGACATTTTCATTACAATTGGTTTCCGAGGCTTAATCTGCAAATTTACCATTGATTTTAGGGCCGTTCTTGTGTGGGGATTTGGGGGCTAAAGCCCACCCCATATTTTTAATTAACTGAATCTAGGCAATGACCTAAATTGTATAAAAGAAATAATCCCACCAAGTCAGAAGATTCTGCAGAATCTAAAGAACCCATTGAGTTATCAAAATTATCACTGGAAGTTTTTTTGGTCCATTGTTCTTCATTGTAAATCAGAACAGATATAATATATTTTATGTCTATATTTGTTTGTTTATGTTTATGTATGTTTTACGTATATATGTGGTTGTCTATATATGTGTGCGTATGCATACATATCCTATCTTTCTTTATTTAGTTTGTTTATAACCTGATATCTGTCTTTCAACTACTCATGCATCTTACATGCGTTATTTTGATTTTTTTAATCTTTATTTGATACCCCCCTACTTTTTATCTATATGTTCTTGTATGTAATTTTTAATGGGTAGTTCGTGTCGTTTTATGCTTAAATCTTGGTGACTTTGCTTATTATTATTTATTGTATCTAAAATACAATTGCGGCACAAGGCCAAAATGGGGAGGGGTAGAGGCTGGTTACCACTATCTTATGCCTAGGTAATCTGATTCACGACCCATCACACATTACAATTTTCATATTCACCATAAGAACTCGTCCGTCACCATTCATTCCTCCATACACCATAGTACCGCATCCTCTCAAGGGGAACCTACAAAACTCGCCCCATGCCATAACAATCAAATGATTATAAAGTATATACTTAAAAATTTATGGATGAATAAAATGAGAGTGGAGGGAATGAACCCCAAAACAAACTAAATATAAACACCAAGTAAACTAAACATAACTGATGTTAGTAGGGCCCGCCCAACCCTCAAAAAAGAGAGGCTACTTTATTCTGTTCCTTGGACAAAATCAAGAGGTTCTCTCGCTTAGGGAGTGGGAAAGGAGAAAAATATACGGACATGGGAAACAAAAAGCTAACTCAGTCGAGATAAAAAAAAGGGACCGAAACAAACTGGGGAGGTTGGGAATCTCAACTTGGATCATAACCAAAGAGGCAGCCGAGAACAGGCAAGGAACAACTCTTACTCACATTAACTAGGTACACAAAAGCTTGTCTAACCTAACCAAAGGGAAGGCTCCACAGGAAACCACCCCGATGTGACGTAAGTTGACCTAGAAGAGAAAATCAAGGCTAGCCCTGTTCAAACAAACCAAGTTCGCCTCTTTCACCCACCTTTCGCTGAAGACTGTCGAATGCAAGCGTTTTCTATCAGTTCTAATCTTTATCGGAGTAGATCCTGATAAGAAAGACGGTTGCCTCGCAAGACTTCCTCCATTCGCGTCGACCAAATCACCATTCGGGCCGTGACCAGCAGCGTCATAAACACCATTCGTTTCACCCCAGAATACGGGGGCGACACATTGTCACACGCGTATGCGCGATAAATAAGTACGAGCTTTTCGGGAGCGAGACGTGCAGTCAACTCGCCGACATGGTCCCATAAGGAGCGGACTCGGGGACAATGGTAGAAGGCGTGCGAAGCCGTTTCCTCTAAACCAAGGCCACACAGTTCACAGTCTGGCAAATCCGCCAAGCCCCATATGAAGACCTTGTCATTGAGAGACAGCCGATTCCGAGCCAATCGTCAGGTAAGCGAAAACTCAGAGTTACTGAGATAATCCGCCGCTGGCGCCCAAGACCAGAAAGAGCGAAAATCCTCCTCCGACAAGTCTAGCTGCTCATGTAGAGAATCCTTCGCGGCCCCAACCGCTAAATGACGACAGAAGACCTTCCTAGGCTGAGAAAGGTCACTGGACCAAAGGGACAGCCAACAAGGCCGACCGACACTCGCGAGGGTTTACGGTGGCGCTCAACTCGCGAGATGGGGGTACTGATAGTAAGGAAAGGGAACGCATCCGTAACATTCCCCGCCATAATCGAATCTCATGTCAATGCGCGGCGTAGGAAAGCCAACCTCGAGGCAAGTTTTTGGCTCACCAAGTGTGGCATTCCCAGCCCCCCCACCCATGACACGGACGTTGTGAACAGACTCGTCTGTCGACCTGATACCCGCGTCCCCTCCACAAAATGGAAGATAGCGAGCACTCGAGCGGCTTCCTATGGTCTTTACAGAGAGGAGATACGGACAATTGATAAAGGACAATCGGGAAAACATAAGTGGCACACGCCTCCGCCCTGCCCTTCACGGACAACTTCCGTCGACGCCAAGTCTGACTGGCCGCGTCGAACTTTGCTCGTACTTCAGACCAATTTTTCTCCAGCTGAAGGTCGGGTCCAAACCACACTCCGAAAATGCGAACAAGACCGTCCGTCCAACCGAAAGGTCCCGGAAGATCGACCCCCTTCCAGGCACCTAACCGCAAGCCGGACGACTTGTCGCGGTTAATCTTGGCCCTGTCACTTTTCGTACCGATCAAGCGCCTTCAGTACCGCCTCAATGTCACTGCGGGACGACACGAAAGCAGATACCTCATCGGTGTACGCGGAAACCCTGGCTCGAGCCCCTCCAGGAACGGCGATTCCACGTAGGGCCGGATTGCAAGGCCTGTCCCTCAGCTGGCGAAGGAGAGGCTCCAACGCCAAAGGATAAAGTAGGGGCGACAGTGGACAACCCTGACGAACCGACCTAGACAGCGCAAAGGCGCCCGACAGCTTCCTGTTCACCTGTACCACAGTACTGGAGAGCGATACAGGAGGCTAATCCAGCAGCAGAAGCCGGGTTCGAATCGGACGGCCTTCAGGACAGCAACAATGTAGCGATGGTCTACCCTATCAAATGCCTTGGACTGATCTAAATTGATCAGTGCGGCCTCATCGTCTTCTTTTACACCCTCTATGATCGTGCGTATCAGATGCAGGTTGCTCTGAATTGTTCGGCCCCTCATAGCACAAGTCTGCTCAGGACCCAACAGAGACTCGGCAACTGACTGCAAGCGCTCCTGCAGGATCTTTGCCAAAATCCACAGTTTTTTTCCCCAAGCCATTGACTAAGAGAAGGACACTCTGTAAAGCCTACGACCTGGGGGCTTCACTGCCATCGGCCCAACTCGCTAGGCCGTGGCAGATCGAATCCCAGATGTAAAGGGTGGGGACAGTTCAGTGCACATTGCACTTCACCTAAAAACTCCACTGCGCAGGCCTGAGGGAGACGCTCGCATCTACCAATCATTTCCAGGAGAGGGGCGAAAATAGCAGCTGGAAGATTACACTGGAAGTCGTAGTCCCAATCCCTCATGCAGGCGGGTCAGGATATTGGTCGTCTGATGTTGACCTGGAGACGACAACATCGTTCGGCAGCAACCTGAATGACCACGCAGCCTACTCTAGGGACAGCACTGCTTGCTCCATATGGAGAGAGACCTAGAAAAGTTGGCCTAAACAAAGCTCACCTCCTATATTTCCCAGTTGGCTAACCGCGATCAACGGACCTCTTCTCATGCAGTCGAACGTCAGTAAAGAAAAGGTTCACACCCACCTGTAAGGGTATCAAAAGATTACACGTAGCATGCTGGAAATCAGGACCATGCTGGATATGCCCGACAGTGATCGACCAGAACGTCGCTCTGCTCTAATTGCAAATGAATCGTCAAGACTAAATCTTGACATCGCTGCTCACAGTGAAGTCTGTTTCCAAGAGGAAGGCAGCCTACAAGAGCACAGCTCAGGATATAACCTCTACTGGTCAGGCAATTCTGTAGCGCAGAGTCGTCTTTCGGGCGTATGTTTCATGATCAGAGATTTCATTGCCTTCAAGCTTGAAAACCTGCCCTCAGGTTATTCTGACCGTATCATCTCTCTGCGTCTCCCACTGAGTAATCTTCAATATGTCACACTAATTAGTGTGTACTAATAAGCAGATCCCGAGGAAAAAGATAAATTTTACTCAGAACTGCGTAGCCTACTACGTGACGCCCCTGCAGGTGATAAGATTATAATCCTTGATGATTTTAATGCCAGAGTAAGCCAAGATTTTGCGGCCTGGAAGGGAGTGCTTGGGAGACATGGTGTTGGTAACTGTAACGATAACGGACGCTTGCTACTAGAGTTCTGCGCAGACAATCAGCTCATCATCACGAACACCATCTTTCAACAGAAAAACCGATTGAAAATAATCTGGATGGTCTAAACATTGGCACCTCATTGACTATTTCATAGTGCGCCAGTGTGTCCTGAAATACATTATGCTCACAAGAGTGATACCTAGTGCAGAATGTCATATCGACCATCTCCTTGTTCGTTGCAAACTCAAGCTTCACTTTAAACTCAAGCCAAGAAAAGGAGGGGCCTTCTGTAAAAAGTTCAATGTTGGCAGATTTAAATCAGATGACGTGAAAGATAACTTCCAAGCAGCACTTGTGTCAAGGCTTGAAAATACGAGCATCCCTGCAGATTCCTCTCCTGAAACACTTTGGGAAAAAGTTAAAACTGGCATTCTACAGATATCTGTAGAAGTCCTTAGGTTCTTCTCAAGGAAGAACAAAGATTGGTTTGATGAAAACAACGTGGAAATTCAAGAACTGCTAGTGAGGAAGAAATCAACTCATCAAGCTCACTTAGCTCAGCCAGCTTGTACTGTAAAGAAAGCTGCGTTCCGTTTCATATGCGATGACCTCCAGCAGAGGCTTCGAGAGATTAAGAATAAGTGGTGGACCAAACTCGCTGAAAATATTCAGCTGTATGCAGACACTGGAGACATCAGGAGCTTCTATGAAGCTTTAAAGGCAGTATACGGTCCTATATATCAGGTCCAGAGTCCTATGCACAGTGCAGACGGCCAGATGCTCCTTACAAACAAGGTGTCCATCCTAAAACGTTGGTCGGAGTATTTCCACGCCCTCTTCAGTGCTAATCGCTCGGTCCAGGAACCAGCAATTCTCCGCATACTCCAACAACCAGTAAAAATGGAACTGGATCAGTTGCCAACCATTGAAGAGACTATCAAAGCCATAAAGCAGCTGAAGTGTGGCAAAGCAGCAGGAGTTGATGGAATCCCACCTGAAATCTGGAAGCATGGGGGTCCAGTGTTGCATATGAAATTCCATGTGCTCTTTTGCTGTTGTTGGGAGCAGGGAAAATACCACGAAATTTCCACGATGCAGTCATCATTGCCCTGTACAAGAACAAAGGGGAAAAATCTGACTGCTCCAATTACCGAGGAAAGATCCATCGCAGGAAAGATCCTTGCAAGGGTTCTGCTGAATAGGCTAGTACCTGCCATAGCGGAACAGAACCTTCCAGAGGGTCAGTGCGGCTTCAGAAGCAACAGGAGCACAACAGGCATGGTGTGTGTTCTCCGGCAGCTGCAGGAGAAGTGTCGGGAGTAAAACAAGGGCTGTATGTGGCGTTCATTGATCTGACGAAAATATTCGACACAGTGAGCAGAAGAGGAATGTGGCAGATCATGGGGGGACTCGGCTGTCCCCCAAAGTTCCTGATCATCTAACTGCACGAGGATCAGTGTAGCCAAGTTAGACACAACGGCGATCTCTCAGAGCACTTCTCGATCACCAATTGTGTAAAGCAGGGTTGCGTTCTCGCACCGACTGTCTTCACTGTTTTCTTCAGCATGATGCTCAAGCAAGCCATGAAAGATCTTGATAAGGAGGACGGAGTCTACATCATATACCGTTTCGATGATAGTCTGTTTAATCTAAGACGATTAAAAACCCAAACAAAGACCCTAGAGCATCTTATCCGAGACCTGTTTTGCTGACGAAGCTGCTCTTGTTGCCCACACAGAAGGGGCTTTGCTTCACAGAGGCCCCCAAGCTTTTTGGGCTTGAAAATTTAAATAAGAGCAACTCTACAAGACTGCGCCTCGGTATGAGTATCGCCCTCCCCACATAAACATTGGCGCAATTGAGCTGAAGGCAGTTTATCGGTTTACCTACCTTGGATGTGCCATCACATCGGATGCTGGGATTGACTGGCAAGGGCGAGCATTGCATTTGGCAGACTGTACAAAAGTGAAGAAGGGTACGAAGATCAGGGTGTATAGAGCTATCGTCCTTGCCACTCTCCTATACGGCTCAGAGTCATGGGTCACTTACCGACACGACTTGCGACTCCTCGAACGGTTCCACCAGCACTACCTCCGCACGATCCTTAACATACACTGGAGTGACTTCGTCTTCAATATTGAAGTTATTGAAAAGGCGAAGATCACCAAAATTGAGGCAGTGATGCTGAAGTCCCAGCTGCGCTGAGCTGGACATATTTCCAGGATGAAGAATCATCGCCTGCCTAAAATTTTATTGTATGCGAGCTCTCCAATAGCTACCGTGGCAGAGGGACACCAAAGAAGCGATTCAAAGATTGCCTGAAAAAAAAACAAAAAAAAACAAACAAACAAAAAACAAAAATAAACCTTTGTTGCTCGTCAGATTAACCATTGCCAATGGTCAACACTAGCTGAAACCATGACGCCTGACGTCTCACCACCAACCATGCTGTCTTCGCCTTTGAAAATAACTGCAAGGCCGCTCTCAGGGACAAGAGACAGAAGAGGAAATACTGCAATGCTGTGCCATCAAGCCCAGACCAGACTTTTAGCTGCAACTACTGCGACCGAGTATGCCTTTCCCGCATTTGACTTATCAGTCACAAACGGACCTGCAAGTAATGTGTACAGACCCCCCCCCTCGTGATCTTCGTTTTGCGAAGCCAAGCCATGATATATATATTTTTATTTAATTTTTCTTGTGTTCGAACAAGAGCTTTCTTTTTTGGACACAGAGTGTGTAGAAACTGTCCAAATATTCTATAATTCCGAGCGCTTTCGGCTATACATTTAGCCATTATCAAGGATGATTTTATTTTTTCAGATTAATTGAGTGTGTGCATTATGTGGTGTATGTTTTTAGTGTTTTGCAGATGCTTATTTTTACGAACACGGTTAGCACATTGTAGCCTAGTTCATAGTCAATATTGTTAAATGTTGGCTTTTTCTTTTTTATTATTAGAGCTTCCATTATTTTAAATCTTTTTTACAGGTGGATGAGATTATTATGTTTGTGTTTTCGAATGAAATCTGGTAAGTTTGTGTGTGTTTTTAAATGGGTTCTAATCGAGCTATGGTCAGATAGGTGTAAAGTAAGGCGTCTGGATATCTATGTAGTTGTGTGAGCGATGAAATTATTTATGAATTAACAGTAAGAGATAGATCAAGTATCGACCATCATAAAGACTAAAAAATAAAATTGACAAAGATTATTGTTTCAGGTTGACGGACACGCATGTCTTAATTAGTTTTTTTGTTACGAATTGGTCAAACCCAAACTCAAACAAAAACATTGTTTTCAATTGTTATGAGTCTATCGATTGAATAGAATTTTATTATAAACAATTGTCTTGTAAATGGAATTTTTAAAGCATTTTGAATGTAAAAATAAAGAAAAAAGTGTGCAAGACAAAAAGAAACACTACCTGCCAAAAAAGTGAAGTTTTGTTGAAATCGGTTGAAAAATGTAGGAAATCCGATCCCATATATAAACGAACACAGACAGACAGACACACACACAAACAACCTGGGTTTTATAATAATTATAACTCGATATGAGTTGTCCCCTTTCATTTCAGAATCGTGTTTTATCGTGTTTTCAAATTGACTTTGTGCAAAAACAATTGTATTTTTCCAATTTTTGGCGCTGTCAGAACCACGGCAAGGTAATTTTACGCAGTCCCGTGAAGTTTTGTTGAAATCAGTTGAAAAATGTAGGAAATCCGATCCAATATATAAACGTACACACACACACACACACAGAATCTGCGTTTTATAATAAGTAAGATAATTAATTTGATTTTTTTATTCCGGTCACTTGAGGTAGTGTATTTCTTTATAATTATAATTATCATTTCTTTAATTGTATTATGAAGAAATACACTATCCGAACTGACCCGAATAAAAAAAATCTAATTATCTATTATTAAAAAGTCACGTGATTTTAAGAGTTATCTCCCCTTCCGGGTGTAAACGCCCTCAGAAAATTTTCCTTTTGCGAGCACGTGTCAAAAAAAACAAAAAAACTCTGACGTTGCTAATTATGTTCGTATTTTCAAAATTTTTTTTCAAAATTGTATTTCTTAAACCTTATTTCACGAAATGTTATTAAATTTACTTATTGTTTTTCAGTGATCGTCATTCTGCAATTCTGTTTTTTTTTTTTTTAGTTTCAGTTCTAAGGGCGGGAAAAAAAGTGAAGCCCGATTTCTCCAGTCTTTGGACATCTTTGTTAGAAAATTTTCAGAAAAGTAAGTTTTAGTTTTTTAAATTCTTATTTCAATATGTTTTTAATTTTTGTTTTGTATTTACTGCTTTATAGCAAGTCATAGATTAATTATTTTTAGTTGAAACTAAGCAAAATAATTGAAAGTTTAAGAGAGAATGACAACGTCCCACTTTGGACAACGTTACAAACAACATTTGAAAAAGTTTATTGAATTCTTATTTCAATAAATATTTTGATTTTTGTATTGTTTTTAGTGAATCATACTTTAATCTATTTTTTTCTTTCAATATAGAAGGAAACCCAGAGACGAAACCCAACTGGGCTTTTTGAAATGAAAGTCAATAGTATTGCAAAACTTGAAGAAAGAGTAAGTTCTTTTTTCTTAATTCTTATTTTAATAAATATTTTGAATTTTTGTATTTATGGTTCTTAGTGAGTCCTACTTTGATTATTTTTTATTTTTATTTTTTTAGCTTCTATAGGTACCTCCCACTTTTCCACTGAAAAATATTAGCATCACGAAAAAAAGGTCCCAAACTTAATTAAAAAAGTTTTCTCGCAAGGATATTTATTTTAAGAGGAAGGTCCAAAGTATTAGATTATTTTATTAAATTTTTAATCCTTTCTAACACGTTCAAATTTTTTTTATCAGTGGTCGACCTCATATTTACGATTAGCTAGTATTTTAGCGCTTTTTCTGGTGAAAAACACATTGATTTGGAAATTCTTGTAAAAATCAAATTGCCATGAAACTTTCAGAACTTCACAAATGAATGAATTTTTTTTTACGTTACCCACCCTACATACTTTCATTTCATTTAGAGAAATTAAGTATGCATCCGAAATTGTTTTTATTAATTAAAAGTAGGACTTGGAGAATGTACAATTTTTTTTCTTTCAAACTACTCATTTCCCGAAAACGGCTTCAAATCGTAAAATGAAAATGCAATGAAACTGACATTATTTAATTAGAAAAGCTTTCTAATTGCTCCACTAATTCGGATAAATTTTCGATATTGAAGTTTTAAAATTAATTTTTTAAATTGAAAAAGCATTCTTGACAATTTCATTTTAGCTTTAATTGTAAGATAAATGATTAAATTTACTTAGACTATTTCCACTGCATTAAAATACTCTGTATTTCAAATAGAAATTATTATTGGATTTTTAGAATGTCAATTATTTGCTCGCTTTCAACAAATACATTTACAAGTATTGTAAACAAAAGTTAATTATTGGTTTTAAAAATATTTTTATGACAACTTATTTGAGAGAAATTAGCAAATTTGACGTAAATTGATTTGATTTGAAACAAATATTACTTAAAAACATAAAAAAACGTACAAGCATTTCTTAACCACAGGGTCTTGTTTTTCTGATGTGTTCAGTGATGTAAGAAATTGTTGACAGTTAATTATGGATGACCAGAATTAGCATAAGTTTACGAAATCTAAGTAAACTTTTTTTTTATTTTTATAACTATCTAGTAATTTTTTTCAAATTAACATAATATTTTCTGCATTTACCTAATATTTTATCGACTTTCAGTTACTGTAGTTTTATAGCATTACGTTTGAAGATGCTTTCGTTAAAAATAAAATTTAGAATACTATAACGAATAAACTGAAAGTAAAAAAAAAAAAAATTCTCAATTGAAGTATGACCGGCACTAAAATAAATAACATAAGAATATTTAGTGAAGTAGAAACTAGAAAACATAATTTCAAGAATAAAATGCTGCTAAACAGACTAGGCTCTTGTTTGTCATTTAACTGTTTCATTATTGGAAGAGTGGCAGGTTAAACTTGTGGGGTTGTACTGCAATTTACATTTGCTGGAATCTGTTACAAGAAAGATGAGGAACTTTTTGTGAAACCTGCACAACATCTTCCAATGTGAGTGAGTGCCTAGCATGGTGAATTATTGAGCTATATTAATTATAGTGATTAATTAGAGTTCATTCATCCAATGATGGCCTTTATAAAACAACAAAATGTTCCATTGTCCGTAATCACTAGATTCTGAGGAAATAGGTCGCATATAATTTTCCATCTAGGTGCAACTTACTTTCCCATTTTCAGACTGTGTAAGCAGTTTGTCATGGGACTTTCCTCTACAAATCATCACAAGGTTGCAGCAGGCATTTACAAAAGAAACTGCTATCAAGATGCAAATGCTGGAAAAAATAAGAGCTTTGATCCAGAAAAATCATAAACTGAAAGATCTGTCAATTTCTTCTTTGCTTCTTGAGTATCCAGAGCAGGGGCGGAGTGAGCCATCGGTCCAATCGGACCTGGTCTGAGGGCCCGGCACTGCAAGGGGCCCGCCTGACTCGGGCCCCCTTGTGTGTGTTTCTCATGGCCGTGCGGACTGCCGGGCACAAGTACGGGCAGATCTGTGACCGTGCAAAAATGAAAATTTGGAGAAGAAAAAGTATCTTCATTAGCAATCAAACTAAATTTGTGAAGAAAGAAAGTAAAAGAAAACGAAGAAACCTTACGAATGAACGCATTAAAAAAAATGTCTCTGTTTTTTGGGACTAGTAAGTTCAAACCTGGTTCCCAGCTAGACTGCAAGGCATAGCTTTATCGGATCCTTTTTGATTTGCCTCACCTGCACCTCTTGCCTGGCCGAAAACACGCAATAAATTATTTTAATATTGTAAAAATATTCTGGTGACCATAAATCTGGCGCCCTTAGTCTGTGGTACCGGTCAAGTCTTAGCGAACTCTCTCTCCGATCCCCGTCACTCCCAAAAGACACTAAAATTTTCATATGATATTTAGAATTTCCAAAGAAAGGACACCTTATAAATTCCTGTCTGTTTCCATTGCCAAGCATTTCAGTAAGTTAAAATATTGACTAATTATTTTGTTTACATCTGTAATTATGCTAATTTGTTACAAATATTGAGTAAATTTAAATTCGCATCATGTAATTTCTTAAGTCAAAGTTTTTAAAATGTCAATAAGAGGGTTTAATGCGAATTCAAGCAAAATATTTAAAAAAATTTTTTAATCAGTATTGTTTTTAAATTGACGAAGGGGTTAACAGTCAATTTATGCCAGTGAGTGCATTAGATCTTACCACATTCTTCTAAATCATTGATATAATTTCAGTTGATAAGCGAATTCGATGAGCCACCCTCTAAGATTTTAAGGCCTGATTCCATGACAGCCAGTACGCAGGTTACACATGCAAAAAGTGCGTATTTTTTAAAACCGAATACCAGCTATAATGCGTCAATTTCACAGGAGATATTCTGGAAATTTCATCCAAACCAGCCTGTATGTAATATACCATTTAATAGCGCTGTTGTATATGACAGACAAAGCATTCAGGGCATGAATATTAACAGAAAGTGGGTAACATACAATGAAGAAAATAAGAGTTTACATTGCTCATTTTGTCTGATGTATGCTCCCGAAAAAAGTCGAAATATACAGATGATCCAGGGCTGTTCTGATTGGAGACACATCGCAACGAGACTTTCGGAACATGAAAAGAGCCAGTGTCATAAGCATTCTACTGATGCATATTTTCTGAATGCTTGTGAAAGATCCGCCAAGCACAATTTGTTAAAGGAACAACTCTCCTTAAGAACCCAACAAGTTCTTCAGCATCGCTCTGTTTTAAAGTGTATAATTGATGCAATATTTTACATTGGGTTTCAAGTTTTGTCTTACATGGCAAATATGGAGAAGCTGTTGCAACTGCATTTGATGAAAATAATCAAGACAATGCTGGGAATTTTTTAGAGGCTATAAAGCTTCTTGCAGAGTACAATCCACAATTGCAGGAACATTTGCAGAAGGTGGTTTTGCAAGGCAAACAAAAAGATCCATCTAAGAAAGGGCGTGGCAAATTTGTTACTTTTTTTGTAAATTTAATTCTTTTAGCTTTCAATTGAAGCTAAAAAAATCTTCAAGAATGCATTTTCATTTTTAAAAATTCTTAGAACTTATGTATTGATAATTTTAGCAACAAATTGGAGGTACCTATTTTGTTACCTTTTTTTTAGTTTATGATTCAGAGAAGATTTTCAGAAAAAACAACTAGTTTGAAAAAAAACAAAAATTAGATAATTTACATTCATTCATAAAAAAAAAAGATTTGGAAGGAAACTTAATTTCTCGAAATTTCATGAAAGTGGTTTAACACATGTAAAAAAAAAAAAAAAAAAAAAATGCTAGGATTTTCTAAAACAAAAAGTTTCAAAAATAATTTCATTCATTTGTAAATAAGTCCTGAAAGTTTCATTAAAATCCGGTTATTTGATTTTTGCAAGAATTTCATCGGTAAAAAAAGTGCAAAAAACACTAATCATAAATATGTTGACTGCTGACATACCCCCCCAAAAAAAAAAACAATTTTTAAACAAAATTTCAAACATGCTGGAAAGGATTAAAAAATTAAAAACAAATACTTTGGTCTTTCTTAATAATATCAAACATTTTAACGATAAAAATTTGTTTTATTAAACTTGGTGCTTTTTATCATGCTATGCTGTTTTTTCAGTGAGCAAGTGGTGTTACCTAATTTTATAAATAAGAGTTATTAAGGAAACTGTTAAAAAAAATTTTGATGAATAATGAATTTTTTACAAGAATAGTTTTCATTTTAATCATAATTTCTATATATAAATTTTTAAATTTCTGCATTACTTTCATCCAGTTAGGGGATGTTGTTATCAAGTGAAAACTATATTTGCTAATCAAAAATTGAAAAGCTTAATACAAATTATTTTGCACTAGGAGTTTTAAAATAATTAAAAAAAAATTTTTTATGTATATGAAATATTACATAATGTGCCTGTTTGAAAGTATGGTGAACCATACATTACATTTCCCAAAAATAAGAGTGATGACAATAGTAAATTTAAAATCAACATTCCTAAAATTAAATTACATGGTTAGGGTATTTCCAACATTTTTAGTATTACTGCAGACTTAAAAATCATATAAAAAGCAGGGACGTTCACATTATTTTCTTAAATTATGTTTTGCAGATAAAGTTTCCATAGAATAACATTGTCAATGCCTCATCAATTATGTAAAACATGGCAATGTCAGTTAAAAAACAGCTATGGTTTTGTTTTAAAAGTATATTTATTTTAAACTTAAAATAAATAAATATTTTTCAAATCAGATTAATTATACTTTTTAAATCAACTCATATTCCTCAAAGTTTCAGAAAAGTATACTTTACTTTTGGAAAAAGTTTTTAATACAGAAAATTTTATTGCAATGAAATTATATTGCAATGAAATTATATTGCAATGAAATTATATTGCAATGAAATTATATTGCAATGAAATTATATTGCAATGAAATTATATTGCAATGAAATTATATTGCAATGAAATTATATTGCAATGAAATTATATTGCAATGAAAAGTCTAATGAGCACTAATCAACTATTTTAGAATTTTAAAAAAATCGATTCCAATCAATATAATTTCTGTATTTACCAGAGTATTTTGCTTACCAGAAATGGTAAATTTAATCCTTTAGCTTTCATCTAAAGCTTCAAGAAATCTTTATACAAAAAATTAATTTCAAACAAAGGTATCAAATTAGTGGAGGCATCTATATATGAAAAACCACTGTTAATTGTTTTTTCATTCATTTTATTCAAGTATTATGAATTCTTAATTTTCCCTTTCAAATCTGTTTTTGTTAGCACTTAATAATTTGCTTCTTCAATACTTATTTTGACATTTCTAGATGAATCTGACTAGACAGTGTCTGGACAACTACAGTGTTATTCAAAGTGGACGGCCAATTCAGTGTGGCCATGTTTTCAGAGAATTTTCTGCAAACAAGTCAGTAAAAGAGGTTGTAAAATGGGCTGCCTTGAAAAATGGCCAAAATGATCATCCTTCACTTCTTCCTCTTACAGTCAAGAAACTTTATAACTGGTACAAAAGCAGGTATTTAGGGCATTTTCAAATATTTGAAAATAAATGTAAAGAGGTGGCCCATGCTGTATACCCAAAGTATGTTTCTCTAAGATTCCCGATTACTTCTTCTACTGACATCCCGGGAGCTTCTTCTACCGACATCCCGGGAGCTTCTACCGACATTCCGGGAGCTTTTACAGATACACAGAATACAAGTCACATTGCCTTTGAGCATGGTTGTCAAGAAAAGAAATTGAATCTCTGAGAAAGGAAACTAAAACTTGATGCAAATAAATAAATGTCGCAACTGGGCATCTTCATTTTGACTGTATTTTGAATGAAGTTCCTGTAAATTAAATTGATGGGCTGTTGAGATCCATATTTAAAACTGTCAATTTAAAAGAAAAAGATTCTCCTGAAATCAGTTCCATAACTGCAATTGGCCAGATGGTACGAGAACTTAGCTTTTTTTCAGATGTAAAAACAATTGATGCAATTCTGAGTGCAGAAGGTTCACTTTAGTATTTAATGCAATGACACGAGATGACATTCACTGTGTGATATTAACAACATCCTCTACTCATCTTGTGTCAGTAGAATGTCTGCCTGGAGTGACTGCACAACTTTATAAGCAGCATATTTGTGAATCTGTCAGAAAATTAGCTAAAGTACACTAATTAACAACAGGCGTGAGTGTTACTGACAGTTTCCAAACAATTGTATTGAAAATAAAATGCTGCATGACTGACTGGGATTCTGTCAACCATTTGACCATTTCTTTACTAGAGGAAGAGTGGGGCACAAAACTGATTGAACTTAATTGTAATCTACACCCATTAGAAGTAGGTAGATTACAGAAGGTGCGCTGAGAATGCAAGTACAATTCTACCAACAGACTACAAGAACATAGCAGACTACATGAAAAAATCATCAATGAATTTTGCAAAGAAAAGGGTCGAGCGCCTGATGTCTCAAGCCCAGGTGACAAGATGATAAAGGCAAGGCATAATGCTCTGGACGTGCAGTTTGGGACCTATTTGTACTTGGCACAACAAATGTTATTGTAAGGAAATAAACAGCTGACAAAAGTCAAAACAATAAGTTATGGTTTAAAGATTAATAATATTTCCCAAAAATATGCTGTTTCCATTGTTGTTTCTGCAAGGTTATTGCAATAAAGATATAGCACTTTTTACTTGCTTTCTTTCTTTTTTCCAACTAATGTTTACCTAATACAAGACAGAGTAAGGTTGAGACTTACTGTGTGGTGTTGTATGAACTTTTGAATTAACTACTATAATTTAAGCTATATTTAATCTATTTACAAAGAATAAAATAAACAGTTATGAAGACTAAAAAGCAGTTGACAAATTTATTTGATCATTTCTAACCTGATTTATCAAGAATACAGGCATTTGTCTATTTGGGTAAATATTTTGTGATACAAAGGCAAACTTCCAAAATCAATCACTATTATTTGGCTTCCTTATTGGTTGAGATGGTGAAACTAGCAAATATGGGGTTTGTCAACCATTTAGAACCACTTGGCAAGACATCTTGAAAGATAGTCCTGGAGCAGCTGATTTTTTTTTTTTTTTTTTTTTTTTCATCAATATGGCATCACATTGACAGTTCCTGTAATTACTTTTGCTATACTGAAAATAAAACAATTGAATTTTCTCACCTTGTTAACAAAGTTCATTTCTACATATTTTCAGTTATCCTTCTTTATAGTAAAAAAAAAGAAAAGAAAGGTATCTTTCTTTTTGTTTTGTTTGTACATAAAAGTCACTTACTGAGAAAAAAAATGTGTGTCCTGTATGATAAGCTGAAGATAAAATAACCAAACTAGAAACAAGTCAGTCACAGGTGTTGCCATAAATGCATATCGGATATACTAATATTTTGTCCTTTCCCCTTGTCAACCAATAGAAAAATTGTTTTGTCAATAAAAGCAGTTGGTGTTCTTGAATTGAAGAAAAAAGTTGTTTTTATTTTTCTACCTTGTTTGTTGGGTTTCTGACTGTTTACCTGTATTGGGATTTGTGGCATTGGACTTGTGATTTTGACATTTCTTTCCGCCCCTGGATCTTTGAATTTAGACTTGGAATTTGTTTATTTTATTGCAGAATTGGGCTGCCATATCAATTATTTGAACACCTTGTTTGCAAGGAAAGAAAAACAGTTTAAAACTTTTTTGCTGCATATCTGTATCTTCTGTCTAATCTGTCACATGCACTAAAATAGCCAGACAATGACCAATCGAAACCAAATTTTGGAGACGTACAAATAGGTAAGGTGCTTGGCTTAGTACAATAAATTTAGGGGAGGGGGGATTAAGTTTTCTTATTTAACATGCAAAATAATCCTATTTTAAAAACAATATTACTAAATATTGTGAGGATTTCAATATGCTAATACATGTTGCAAAAAAAATTCAGGCTAGTACAAAAATTTCACATTTCCATAATAAAAATAAGGAATAAAATAAAAAATAAAAATACCATAACATTTCATAAATGGGTTGTACTTATAATTATTAGTTACCTCTCTTCACAGCTGTTTGAGGGTTCCTATAGCCCCACACCTAAGCTTAAAGTCAATTCAAGTCAGCTATGGTAAAAATTTTCTATCCCAAGTAATAATCATCACAAAAATAGCAAAAGTGATTTTGTCACAGCCTATTTTCTCAAAAAAAAAAAAATGGATTTTTATACTTTTATAGGGGCAAAACAAGGTAAAATATTGAAAAATGACTGTCATGATCTGAACTCCATGAAACTAGGTATTTTCTGATAGCAAACAAGGTTCTTTTATTCCAAAGTAAAATTGGCTGGTATGAATAACTCAAAAGATTTTTTCAGGGGGTAAAATGTGAAAAAAATAGTGAAAATTTTGCATTTTTATTTTTAGTTCTAAGCAAAAATTTTCCCCTATAATGAGAAATCAACTTTATTTTTGAAAATCAGAAAGCCTAAATCATAATCAAACTATTTCAGATATAAAATTGAGAATTTGAAGCAAAACAAAATTCCTAGGGAGTCAAAATGCTGAAAAAGTCCATTGGTAATTTTCAATTATATGGCTGCCAGGGGTTAAAAAAAAACTGATACAAGTTTTTTATTTTTTTTTTCCAAAAATAGCAGGGATAAGGGAAATAGGGTTCAAATGAAACCAAATTAACTTTGACATGGTTGGCTCTAAGCCAGCAATAAAACAAGTTGTCATCAGCTGCTGGTGATAAACCACACCACTTAACAAGATAAGAACAAAGTTATTTTTTTCAAACCTATGTTAGAAAGTTGAGATGGTGTCAGTTGAAGCTGTGAAAAAAAAGAAATTGAACATATGGCTTGATTTTTTTTTTTATACACCTCATGACCCAGGTGATGACAAAAAACACTAACAGCCGGTACTGTTTTGTTTTTTTTGCTGAATGTCTTTCATATTTCCCATCATAGTCATATCACGATTCCTTTTATTCAATGATGTTCACACCAACTTAAAAGAGAAACAATTGAAGGTTGAAAAAAAATTGTTTTGAAGTGAAAAAAAATTATTTTTTGATAAAACAAAAAAACAAAACTGATTTTTCTCATAAAATTGGTCATAATTTCTTAATGCTAACCCCCAAATGACATTTTTCACAGCCAAGTCAAAGATTAATTGCCAGTGAATAATTTCATAAACAAATAGTTGTTGGGATCCAAAATGGCCTGAAAATATCTAGAAGGTGACTGATTGATCGAAAACTTGTTGCACATAATTGTGTTTTTCATGGTTAGTTTCCATTGTTTCATCTTGTCATTTTCAAACAGCCAAGTCATTGAGAATTAAAGAATTTGGCACAGGTTTGCTTCGAGAACTTTGCATTCTATGAGGTGTTTAATGCCACTGATGAATGAGAATTTTCACAGAATATTTCATTCCATGTTGGATTTATTTATATGACAAAAACAAGTGTTTTAAATAACTGATGAAATTTTAAAACTTATTTTATCATAAACTTCATAGCTTTGTTTGAAGATGCTTTCTGGGAAAAATAAAAATTTTCATGTGACAAATATAAAAAGAAATAAAAATCAATGAGCTGAATTCATGCCTTTCCCAAGAGTATTTGCACATAATGAACACAATTGGAACAGTGCTTTAAAAATTTCCTGCATTTTTAAGGAGTATATATTGACATAGTAAATAGTATAAATATATTAACACAAGGGGTGGGAAGAACAGGATAAGAAAAAATATTACTTAACTGTAAAGTGGTGAACAGAACAAAAAAAAATTTATTTTGAAAATTAATAGTAATTATTTTAGATACATGATTTAGAACCATTCAATAGTATTGTCACAGACTGAGATGTGAAGACCATTTTTGTTGAGTTTCTGCATGAAACTAAAAATTACCTCTCTTATGACATTTTGTTATAGTATGTACATTGTGGTGTAATGGATATCAGCTCAATGAGAACTCAGAGTCATGTTCAAATCTTAATCATGTTCACTTAAGCACAAATACCTTTGGGAAAGGTATGAATCCATCTCTTCTCCCCCAGCTATGAGTTAAATAGCAAGACTGACTGGATTCTTTAGCCTTGATTGGCAACCAGTCTACTGCAGAAAGAAGAAAATCTTCTGCCTCATCAGTCATGTATCGAAAGATACATGATCACCCAAGTGTGTGGCACTTAACTGACTGATTTTAAATTTTATTTTTCCAGAAAGGCTTTATAAAGCTAAAGTAACTAAAAATCAATAAAATTTTAGATT
The DNA here is from genome assembly GCA_903632075.3 of Acanthosepion pharaonis. Lineage (NCBI taxonomy): Eukaryota > Metazoa > Mollusca > Cephalopoda > Sepiida > Sepiidae > Acanthosepion > Acanthosepion pharaonis. Next base: position 358,876 of record CAHIKZ030000679.1, on the reverse strand, counting down.
GCTTAAAATGTTAATTTGTAAAAATTACTGAGTAGTTAAAGAAGTTCACTTAAAATTTGTCACTTCTGTTAATCTGTCTGATAATTCTTGTCAACAGTCAATACATTGATCAACACCTGAAGTACTATGGTTAACAAATGCTTTTCTTCTTTTCTACATTTTTAGGCTAAAAATGTAATGTAATGTAATCAAATTATTAAGTAAACTTTAATTTTATTTTTACAAGATTTTTGAAACAGTTTACAAATGTCTCAAAAAATGGTGAACATGCTCGATTTTATTGAAAACAAAAAAAGAGTTTATTTGGTTTTAAATACAAAGCATTTTATTTTTTGGGTAAAGTTCTTTTTCCTTTGAATTAAAGCTTCAAGAAAATTTTTCATTTTTAAAAATACATTTTAAAACTTAGGTATCATGAACATAAAAACTAAAAAGTGATGTTAGGGTGGATTTAACCCTGCTTATAATGGTGGGGGAGGATAAAATAATGTAATGGTTTAAAACACTCAGCAAAGGCAAAACAATTGTTAAATTTGACTTATAATATAAAGTTGTTTCCGAAAGCTTTTTTAAAATGAGTGACTGCAGAGACCAGAAAATTAAAATTGGTAATTTAAAAAAAAAAATGAAATAAATAATATTTTAATTTAAACACAAAAATATCTCTTGCAAACGTTTTTAGTTTTATTAAAACATTAAATAAACATTTCTTAAAGATATATCAAATTAAAATAATACTTTATTTAAAAGATATCTTAAATGAAAAATGTTGCGATAAGTAGTAATAAAAAAAACAAAACAATTTTTATGGAATTTTTCCGTAGGTAAAAACCAGACAACAGTAACTCAAACCAGTACTGAAAGGTCTCATCCCTGGGATATCATAGAGGAAGTGAGAGAGAACTATGAATTCTATAACTTTATTTGTTCAGACAGTTGCTGTATAAAAAGCTGTAACCTCTATTGTCCCTCTTGACAAGGACTCATAATTTTTTTTAATGGGAACTCTGCAAATAAGCAAGCTGTTAGAATAAATTTTTTGGTTAGTCTGCTAGAGCAATAGGGGGTGTTCAGAATTGACCTTGCCTTGGAGAGGTTAATTCCACCAACAGTTGTTTTATGGTTGATACCCAACACCTCCAAAATCTATATAACAAAAGAATAGCTGGTTCCCTGTCCCACACTGTCTGTGTGTGACTTTGTATATCCTTATGTAATGGGTGTGTCTATGTTGTGAGTGAGTGACTTACATGTGTTTGTGCCATTTAATGTATACATAAGCACACATACACACAATTTGGCTAAGTTTGAAATAAAATGTTGGAATAATACATTTCCATCTCACTAAGTTTGGACAACCCCTACCTTGGGTTTAGCAATAAAATCATAATGTTGAAGACAAGAAAGAAACCATTTTTTTAAGCCCTAAAATATCAGATAACTACAATTTTATTGAACTTTTCTGAAAATACTCTAATAAAATAGAATTATTTAAATGATTGATTTGTTTTCTATGGCTTTTGCAGGTTATTTAAAACCACAATTTATTTTCTTTTTTTTAGGTAGGGGAGACAATGATTTACTTATTAATTAAACCACAGCTAGAAGAGGTTTATAAATACCATTCCTATTGGTATAAGTGTATATAATGAAGCCAACTGGAATTGGTACTCTGCTCTCTGATTAAGAATTGAGACATTATTCATTACACCACACACATACATACATATCCAAACTTCCCTGGTATTTCCAAGTGGTCACCCATCCATAAGCCCAGAATTCTTTAAAAGAATTTTTTTTAATTTTATAAAAATATTTTTAGGTCTGTCATTGAATCAAAATATACATGCACAGACAATTTCTGTCTATCAGCCTGAATATCTGAGAAATCTTATTAAAGAAAAAGGGTGCATTAAGAATAAAGTTTAAAAGGGTAAAATGAGGAAAGACCAAAGTATTTTTTTATTATTTTAATTTTTTTTTTAAATCCTTTCCTGCATGTTTAAAATTTTGGTTAAAATTTTATATAGTAGGAAACACCTTGTTTTGGGAATTCTTGCAAAAATCAAATGATTGTTGGATTTTAATGAAATTTTCAGGACTTAATGACAAATAAATTAAATTTTTTAAGAAAATCTTGGTAGAAATTTTTTTTTTTTTTTTACACATCTGTTAGCCCCGTCCCCGCAATTTTCAGAAATTAAATTTTTATATAAATTTACTATTTTTGTGCAATAATATATTAGTCAACCTCAGTCATAATCTTTTTTTTTTTTTATTGCAATCACCCCAAGCAGGGCAGTAAAGGAGTGAAAACAAAAGAAGAATCAGAGAGACAGTAGATAGTGATTGACATTGTATTTAAAGTTTGGAAGAAGAGAATTCTACAAGCAAAAAGTGTGAGAAAGGATACCATTGGCATAGAACGGTTACATCTTGCCAACTCAACTGTGAATTGATGAGACGTAGTTGCCAATCTAGTACTGTGTTTAAATTCATGAAGTGTAGATACCATAGTGAAGAGCTAATCCAAACAATTACCATGAAAATATTTATAGTAAAAGCACAGGAAAGTAGTTTTACAGCAGTGGGAAGGTGACTGAAACTGAAATGCCAGGTCAGAACCAATAATATTGCTGATTCTTCTTTGAATTTTAACAAGGATCTCTAGATATATAGAAGGAGCACCAGACCATATGTGGCAGAAATATGCTATGGATGGAAGACATAGATATGTAATCATAGTGTCCACAAGTATGTCAACACCATATTTATGAATTCTATATATTTTCACCAAGGCCACATATGGATTTGAATCATTGTTCTCGACAGGTTGCCAGTCTGCCCTGCTATATAACACCATAACCGAGGGTAGAAGAAATGGTTCATACTTTTTTCGGGGTTATTTGTGTGAATATAACAAACTCAACCAGAATTTAAATTGGATCACTGATTTCCCACATTTCAACATGCTATTTACCACTCCCCTCAACACATTTTTCAAAACTTTCTTGCAGAAACTCAAAAGAAGACTTTTCTACACCTCAATTTATGATAGTGCTATTGAATTGTTCTCTATCATTCATCTAAAATCATTACTACTATTAAGTTTTAAAATAATTTTTTTTGCTATATTTTGCATTCACCACTTTATGGTAAGTAATATTTTTTTCTTATTCTTGTTCCCCTCCTTATGTTAATACATCTGAATATTTTATGCCAATATATACGCCTTAAAGTTGCAGACAATTTTTAAAGCCGTGTTCCAATTCCAGTTAGGTTTATTTATATTATGTGCAAATACTCTTGGGAAATATATGAATTCACTTCTTTTCCCTCCAGATATGGGTTAATTAGAAAGACTTATATCACTAAATCTCAAAAAAACAAACAAAAAAAAACTTCTTACAATCTAAAAATATTTTCTAGCTTTAAATAACCTGCAAAGTGTTGATAAACCGGTAGAAAGTTGGAAAAGAAATTTGGCTCTGAGGTTAAAATTAGTGAAGTAAGGGAGGTAACTTCATTTTTTTTCGGCATATCAATCATCTCAAACTGACATCTGTAGAAAAACAGATATGGTCACTTGGAAAATGGCAATTTCTTGAAGCTCATGTTAGCAAAACAATAAATAAAACTTTTAAATGGCTGTTTTGGAGAAGAGTCCATTAATGGATTTTTCTTATGGAAAGGGTGGATACTACAGAGCAGTCAAATTTTTTTAAGAAAATCTTTTATGCCTAAGAAAAGAAGTTCACCTTTAATGGTGTCAGTTTTTGGTTCTTTCCTGTTACAATGATTTTTCTTAAACTTTTTTTTAAAATCATTTCACTCCCAAGTAAGACAATAAAGTCACTAAGATAGATGCAAGTGTTAGAGAATGAGAAAAATATACTGTTAAGGAGAGAAGGTGACAAAAGAACAAGAATTAAGAAGACAGAAGATAACGATTGACATTGGATTTAAATTTTTGAAAGTGAGAATTTACAGGGAAGCAAGAAGTGCAATAGAAGAAACTGTTAGCATAGAACTTATGTTACCATTTAGTCATTTCAACTGTAAAATGATGAGACCTAACTGCTAATTTAGTACTGTGCTGAAATTCATAAAGTCATGGTAACCTGCATTTTCAAGAACAAAGGGTGCTTTTTACAACTCTTAAAATGCTGGTTTGAGATCAGGTTTTTGTTAATGTCTTTCTTTACTAACAATGTTCCAGAGCTTACAACATTTTCCCCTCTTAATCAGTTGAGTTTTTTTTCAAAGTCTCATTATGGCATCATTTGTTATGACACTGAGATTCCATGGATCCTTATTCTCCATTGTGATTTCAGAGGATGTTCTATATACAGTTCATAGGAAACATTTTTTTCCCCCACATCAATGTTATTGTTCCTGATCTGGCAGCTTGGCTTCAGTCACTTTCCCATCACTGTAAGGTTGTCTCTGTGCCTTTTCTATAAATAATTTCATGATAATTGTTTGCACGTGCTCTTAGCTATGGTACCTAGATTTTTTGAATTTAGCTGCAGTGCAAGACTGGTGTTGAGATCTCATCAATGAGCTGGCTAGATATAGCTGTCAGTTCTATGCTAACAGTTTCTTTTCTCGCACTTTTTGCTTGTGGAACACCCTTCCAGCTTTGTTTTCCAGCCAACATTAATCTGCAAAAATTGAAAAGCAATGTCAATCACTACTGTCCTCCTGATTACTCTTTTCTCCTATTACTTCCTAATTCATCCACATTCAGTAGCCCTTTGTCTTAGTGGCTTTACTGCTTTGCATGGGATGATACCGATTTAAAAAAAAATCATAGAACATTTGTGAAGTGATAAGAGAACTGTTACATCAAGAGACATATAGTCAGCCTACTGATCTCCAATATTTTTCGATAGTTTCACTTTAACCAAGGGGAAATGGGATTTTGATATCTGGATCATCTCTTACAGTAAGTGTTCTACCTGGTCAGGTGTATGAGCACATCCATAGTTTGTGGTGCTATAGATCTTGTCTCAGCAACGCGACGATAAACTGCAGTAAAGGTTGTCTTTGGTTTGGAAACCTAGTATGATTATACAGCCGTGCAGCATCGCGTGTCATTCGCGCGGCTGTATGTAAAAATCGTATCTGCCTGGTCACGATATGAATATCCTGCCATTATTAAACGGACACTTCTCCAGTTAACGCACTATTACACACATCTAAATAGTCGAAGCCAAAAATGAGAAATGTAACTTAGTTTACATGGCAACATAGCACCATCTACTGTAAGCTTTCATAATAGATGTTGCCTTTTTATGAAGTTTACCATTATCAGTAAAAAGTCATGTGTTTTTAACAGTTATCTCCCTTTATAGGAATAAACTCCGCCCTCAGAAAACTTTGTTTTCCTTATTCCAGCACGTGTCGAAATATTTCTATGGCTTTGCTAATCAACATAAATCGTATTTCTTAAAACAATTTTTTCACGAAATAGTTTTAAATTTATTCGCTTTTCACTGACATTTATACTGCAATTAATTATTTTCTTTTTTTAGTTTCAATTTTAAGGGCGGGAAAAAATTGAACACCTGTTTCTCCAGGCTTTTCGTTAGAAAATTTTCAGAAAGGTAAGTTTTAGTTTTTTTTTTTTTTACATTCCTATTTATTTCAATATATTTTTAAATTTGGTTTTGTATTTACTGCTTTATAGCAAGTCATGGATTTTTATTTTTAGTTGAAACTAAATAATTGAAATAATAATCAATAACGTAGACGTCTACTAAAGAGAGACAACGCCTCACTTGCAGCAACAATGTTACAAAATTTGAAAGTTTATTTCTTTAACTTTTATTTCAATTAATATTTTTATTTATTGTATTTTAGCAGTCTTACTTCAATGAACTCTTTTCTTTTTCTTTCAGTAAAGAAGAAAATCCAGAAATCCAACCAGGCTTTTTGAATTAAAAGTCAATAAAAAATTTGAAAAAAAAAAAAAAAAATTTTCTTTTTATTTTTCTTCTTTTTATTTTTCTTTAATTCTTATTTCAATCAAATATTTGAATTTTTGTATTGATTCTTAGTGAATCCGCCTTATTCTATTTTTTTTTCTTAATTTAATTAGTGGAGCTTTTAAATTTGCTTTTTAACTCCCGCGCTAAATATCTCTTAAAATTTTCCCAAATCGTTATAATTCCGTGTAAATGTATATGCTGAACTAGAATTAACAGTTAAATTATAAAGAAACCTACTTTGGAGTTATCGACAAGAAAAAGTCGGACTTCTTGTTGGTCATTCGTCCACCATTAGTAATTAATTTAGTGCGGAATACATATATCGCCGAAAGCAGAAATTTGGGCCTATTTACTTCTTTTACAGACTTTCAGTGCAAAAAATCACTACGCACTACCGTAAAGCATTTTTTTTAATTTTAAGTGTAGTTTTATTTATGACAACTTTAAACAAAAACAAATTCAATAATACAATTTTTTCTGTGTAGAATAGCAATGACAAATAAAAGAAAAAAATTAAATAATACAATGAAGCTTTTTTTATATTTTAAACTTGGTAAAGACTAAAGTAGAAACGAAATAACGGTTGATTGTATTTTTTTTTAATTTGTCCCCTTTTCTACGCAGAAAGAAGCCAAACACAACCCCCCTAACATAACTCTAAACTTAACCCATAAACATACAGAATAAAATTACAAAATAAAAAAAATGATAAACGAAATAAGTATTTATTATATTTTTTATTTTTTTCAATTTAAAAAAAAAAAAAAGAAGCTTTATTGTATTATTTAATTTGTTCTTTTAATTTGTCATTGCTAGTTTACACAGTAGTGCGTAGTGATTTTTTTTGCACTGAAAGTCCGTAAAAGTAAATAGGCCAGAATTTCTGCTTTCGCCGATATGTATCCCGCACTAAATTACTGTACATTATGGCAGTAATGGTGGACGAATGGCCAACAAGTCCGATTTTTTTCTTGTCGATAACTCCAAAACGGTAGGCTTCTTCATAATATAATTGTTAATTCTATTTCAGCATGTATATTTACACAGAATTATGACAAGTTGGGAAAATTTTAAGAGATATTTAACGCGGGCGTTAAAAAGCAAATTTACTTTTGTTTTTATTCACAAATGAATGAATTTATTTTTAGAAAGTCTTGGTAAAAAAATTTTTTTTTTTTTTTTCATTTTCCTACCCCCCCCCCTCCTTTAACTTGATGAAATTTTGTAGAATTGTCAACGAAATTTTCTTAGCAGGACTGGAGTCCTTGGAGAATGTAAATTTTTTTTTATATGCAACATTATTGTTAAACGGTCACCCTTTTCAAGCTTTTTTAGAAAATTTGTTTTTATTTAATTTTGTTTAAGTTTCTTTTGACTTTTGAGTTTATTCTTTTTTTGTAAGTTATATTTTTTCAAAAGAAAACATGGAAAGGCAACCCTTTATTTTAATTTTTAAACCTCATGTTTAGCTTAATTATTTATACCTTATTTTAGGTACCTCTATGTATCGCTAAAAGAAAGAGCATAGCATGATGAAAAAGACGAGTTTTTTTTTTTTTTTTTTTTTTTAATTATTTTTAAAATTTTTCCTGTTTGGAACATTCTGAATTTTGATTGAAAAAAAAAAAATATATAACTTGATTCTCTGTTATATCACCGGAACTAGTAAAATAACATACAATTTTTAACACTTTTTTTTTTTTTTTTTTTTGTGACAGACATTAATTTGGAAAATCTTGCAAAAATAATAATTGTCGGATGTTAATGAAACTTTCAGAAACTATTTATGATGGAAATTATTATAAATGTTTTTTTACTTAAAGTCATGGCAGAAATATTTTTTAGATTTATCCCCCCACCCAAAAAAAAACTAATTTTATGAAAACTCATTCGATCGAATCCAGTTTAGTGATTACAATTAAAAGCACAAGGCTTTGCGGAATGCAAATCATTTTTTTTTTTATTAGAACACCTGAAAATCAGCTCTGAATTGTAACAAAAAACTCAAAACATTTAATTTCAATTGCTTTTATGAATATGAACAATATTTTCTGAAAGCAAAAATGTTTCCGATGAAAAATGAATTTAATTACATTTTTATTATTTCTTTAATTGTTTTAGATTTTACATTTTAAGTTAAAATTTTATAAAATTAGTTGAAAGCTGCATCCACTTTCGTAAATGTCCTTATGAGATCTTTTTTTAGTGATTTATAATTTGTATTGCTTTGTCCAATCAGATGACCCACAGTAATTAAGAAATGTAATTTTGTGTTCATAAAAAAAAATTGTTAAAATGGTTGTAATTAAAAAGTACGGAATGTCACAAGCAATAAAACGTCACGTGGCTTGAGTGTAAGTGTTCTCTGCTGAACGTCGATTTCATTATTGCAAATTCTTCGTGCGAAACACATGTTGAGCATTTTGAATTAACAGTTTTACTTATTAAAAAAATTTGAACATCATCCTAAGCCATTTTCACCAGCAACATTACTACATTTTTAAAAGTACCATTTATTTCGTTTACATATTTCATTTCAATTTTTTGAAGTTTTACAGTGAGTCGTCTTATTTCAATTTTTCCATTACCAGGCTTCATTTTCATACTGAAATTAAAGTACCATTTGATTTGTTTTTAATTTTTTTTTTTTATATAGCTATTTTTTCAATATATTTTTGAATTTGTGAAATTGTTTTTATAGATTTTTACATGTATATTTTGTTATGAAATAACAAAGATAACATACCCCACTGAGTATTGATTTTTTTTGTTTTGTTTTTTTTTTTTTTTTGTTTTATACCTAAACTACTTTTTTTAATATATTTTTTGAATTTGATAATTGTCTTCATTGAGATTTTAATTCATTTCATTTACATATTTTTTCTTAGAAATAAGAAATAGCAAAGAAAACATTCTCCACCAAGCACTGATTTGTCATCATCCCTTTATTTATCAAAATACCACTATAAATTTTTATGTATTTTTTTGGTTTCACAGAATACTTATAGTGCTTTGTGATTCATACTTTGCTCCTTATTTCTGTCTCCATCCCAGAATTGAAACCCAATGATGACATTGTTTCTTCATTCAATTCTATTAATTTTATTTTATTTTTCTTTACCAGATGAACAAAACTGAACAACTATTAGTGAAATATTGTGCCATGGAATCTGAACAGCCAGTCCTCTGCAGCTTATTTCAAAAATTTATTGGAAAAAAAATCATGGGAGAACATAGAGAGCTGGGCATCATCTGAGAATGACAACAGTAATTTTCCTAAAGATAAATGTCGTAGTTATCAAACTTCAAAAAAATTTTTAAATTAGGCATTGGGGCAGAAATTTTCTTAAATTTCAAAACCTGTGAGGAATTGACACATTCTGGTAACTCAGCAATCCTAATTGAGACAGTAGCAACCCTGACTGAGGCAGTAACCACAAATGAGGTACCAACAATTTCAACCAAAACACTCATTGAAAACAAATAATAAAAAAAAAAGAGTGTCTAGACAAAAAAATATCATAGGCATGTTGAAACAAAAGGTCAAAAAATTGACACTAATGTTGAACAAGACAAAGTAATTAAAAAATTTAAAAAAAAAAAGCAAAAAGTTCCACAAAATTGTCAAATAGGAAGCTCCATTTTTGCTTATTAAGTGGAGCTGCGGCAAAGAATGTAATCAACTTTAACAATTTTTTACTATTTTTCCAGATCCCAGATTTAACATCAAATCTGAAACCACAGGTTGGCCGAATGGTGGGTGAACTGGGTTTCTATTCCAATTTAAAGAAAAGTATGTCTGTTCTGTCATCAGATAGCTGCAGCTTAATTTTCGATGCAGCAACACAAGATGGGATTCATGTTAATTGTGTGATGATCAACACACCATCATCTCATCTTGTGTCAATTGATCAACTGCCTGGTGGGACTACAGAAAGCATAACTCTGACAGTATTATGAAAATGGCAGGAGTACATTCGGCAGTATCTGGTTTGAGTGTCATTGAAGTTTATTAAAAAGTTCAACAATAAAGTGTTGTTTGACTGATTGGGCTCCAGTCAGCCATTTGACTGTATTTCTACTTGAAAAAGAGTGGAATACAAGTTTAATAGAATTAAATTGTAATGTGCATCCTCTGGAAGCAGTTTCTTCTAGAATAAAGAAGGAACTGCATGCATGTGAATGTGGCATGGTAACTCATTGTGGCACTCGATTCATTACAATACAGTGACAAATACCATCATGTAATGTTAATAAAGGAATTCATTAAGGACCAAGGACTGCCATACTTTGATTCCTGGGAACCGAATGCACATCATTTTTCAATTAATTGGGATTTACTTCAGTATTGATAATTTAAAAGTTTTTTGAACTGAAGGCAACCAATAAAATTAATATAAAAATTAAAAATTTAATTAAAGATGAATCAGCTGCAGCAGAATTCCAAGTAGTTGGAGTAATAGGCAAAATGTTTTCGGGACCGTGGATGACAAATATATACAAATTTGAACAAAGTACCAAGCCTAATGGACACCATGCAAATAGTGAAGGGTGTAATTTCAGAACTGAAACAATTTGTGGACTCAAAAAATATTTCAAGCAGGAAGGGACAACTTTGGATACGTTTTATCAAAAGATCTAAAATTCATGGTTGCCCCACCTAATCTTGGCTTATTTCGGGAGATGAAAGGGACAATAGATGTAATTGAAAGACAATATAGAAAGTCCTTTAATACAGTTGAGACATCTACAGAATCAGTATTAGCTTCTGTATGCAACCATACTATGGAAATTGAAAGTAAATGGGGAATGCTGTGAGAAAAAAAAGATAGCAAGAAATACATGTCGCCAGTATTAATAATATAAAGGCAAAAAGGAATGAGGTTTGCAATTTTATTAATAAGCTGGATGACACTGAATTTCAAAGTATATGAATTTGGCAATGAAGTATGGTATCGAAGTAGTTGTCCAACGAAAACCATTTATAGAAATTGTGGAAATTGAGACAAATGCAAGAAAAAAAAAAAAAAAAAAATGAAGAATGATAAACAAAGAATATTGAACATTATTCAGTCCACGGGTGTCAATAGTTCCAATTCCACATGCTATATATATATATATATATATATATATCAGTTAATTCCTGTTAGTAACTTAACTCTGATATTTTTGTTCCTTCTGCTGTGACCAGGTATTGAACTCAAAACTCTTTGGGGCAATTCACTTTTGGATCACTCAGCCAATGCATTGATCCACTTGGGCTTGGAAAGTTGAGTTACCTGACTCTATATATATATATATATATATATATATATATATATATATATATATATATATATATATATATATATATATATATATATATATATATATATATATATATATATATATTTTCCAATCAAACTCAAAAAAGACATCACAAATATAAGAAATTCAAAAAAATTATGGATCAGAGCTGACAAATCTAAAAATATTTACAAAATTAATCCCTCGGAATACAACCATATGATTCAAAATAAAGTTTCTGGTTCTTATAAGAAAGACAACAACTCTCAACACTTATCCTCCATACACAAAGAAACTGCGAAATTAGCATTTAAATATAAAATTGCTGATAGAATGGGTACAACTCATCTAAAAGACGCCTACCTACTTTTTAAAGACCATAAACCTAACTTTCAAAATAATCTACAGTCCAGACTAATAAATCCCTCCAAATCAGAGTTAGGAATAATTTCTAAAAACATCCTAAAAAGAATAAACACATCTATAATTAAAAAATACCCGTTAAACCTTTGGAAAGACTCATCAGACACCATTAACTGGTTCCAAAAAATAAAAAATAAAAATAATACTACTTTTATACAACTTGATATCATTGATTTCTACCCCTCAATCTCTAAAGAATTATTAGAAAATAGCTTAAGTTTTGCCAGAATCCACACTAACATTACTGACAAAAAAATAAAAATCATAATGGATTCTAGACAGTCCATACTAAAACTGAACAACACTACTTGGATTAAAAAAGATAGACAATTTTGATGTCCCAATGGGATCTTTTGATTCAGCTCAAATAGCAGACCTAATAGGTATATACATTTTAGATATCCTAAGTAGATTCCTTGACCCTCAAAATATAGGACTATACAGAGATGACGGGTTAGTTGCTGTACCTAATACTAATGGTCCGTTAACATCCCAACTACAAAAGAAAATAACAAGGGCCTTCAAATTTCTAGGGTTTAGAATTGAGATTTCTTCCAACTTAAAAATAGTAAACTTCCTAGACGTTACATTTAATCTGAACAATAATACTTATAAACCCTTCCAAAAGGAAAAACAATCACCCATATATATAAATATTCACTCCAATCACCCGAAATCAATAATTAAACAAATCCCAAATACAGTAAATGCTAGAATAAATAAACTTTCCTCCAGTAAAACAATTTTTAACCAGAATAAATGGGAATACAATAAAGCCCTGTTAAAAAGCAATTTTAAACAAACACTAAATTACATAGATAAGTCAGTAAGTAAAAAATCCACTAAACAGAAAAAGGAAAATTATATGGTAGATGGAGTATGTTTGTCCGAAAACGTGATATACGAGGCTACGATTTTCCCCAAGGAGGATATTGAACAGAAGAAGATCTACATAGGCATATCGGCGGGAAATTGGAAACGATGATTTTTATAACCATCGCCAATCCTTCACTAATAAATCAAAGAAGAATCAAACTGCACTGTCTAAGCACTATTGGGAGTTATTGGAAAACAAATTAACCCCACAAATAAAATGGAAAATCGTCTCAAGAGCTAAAACGATAAATTTCAGAGACCGATGCAATTTGTGCATTATGGAAAAAATCTTAATAATAAAACATGAGGATCTGGACATATTATTGAACAGGCATAACGAGTTGATTTGTAAATGTAGACACAAAAACCACCTCATCTTAAAGTATGTGTAGATACAACTATATAAAAAGAGAAAATATTAATTTTGTTTTTTGAAATGAATACATGGACACTGATCTTTGATATGTGCATTGTTGAACTTAGACTTTTTTATATGTGAACCTATTTATATATATTATATATATGTATATATAAGTGTGTGAATTCTACATGTGTGTAGATTTATATGTATAGATATGTATTTGTGCATGTATGTAGATGTATGTGTATATATGTATATTGTATGTATATGTAGGGATATATGTGTGTACATGTATTTATATATGTTTTTTTTTTTTTTTTTAATATCTAACTAATTGTAATCTGTATATGTATATAGACGTATATACCTTAGAATTAATATTTGTAATATATGTGTGTGACTAGGTTTATAACATGGTAATATAAATACATATACAGGTGTGGATAGTTACAGGAAATATTCTTTTCATAAGCTTTTTTATATATAGAATCGTGTGTATATGTGGTGGTATGTTTTTTGTGTATGTGAATATATATGACTGTATATATATATGTGTATATGAGTATGCCTGTATACATATGTGTTTATATAGGTGTATAAATGGTTACATAGATAATAGATTGATAAATAGATTTGTATATATGTATATGTGTGTATGATTTGGTTTTAAATAGAAGAAATTAGATCATTCTAATGGCGTTTAAATTTACTACTCTTAATATTTAATATCATTTTATCTTGTAATGCTCTACAATTAGTTTTGTGGAGTGTATTTTTATCTTCTGAAGGGATTTTCTTTGTGAAATGTATATGTAGTTTATGTATGAAGATGAATGATCTTTTGTGTATATTGTTACATGTGTGTATTTGTACTTGTTAATGAGAGTATGTATGTATGAATTTACAGAAATATGTTTGTGAGACATATATAAAAAGAAAACAAAATCTTTAATATTACCCTCAAATACTATTAAATAATGAAACCTAAACCTTAAGTTTACCCATATAACAAATAAAAATGGCATTCACAAATTATTTTAAATATTAAAATAATATAGATGTTATTATTACCGTATTTTTTCTTCCTATATTGTGGAAACACAATTGGTCGGGTAAATGAACTATTTTAATTTTAAATATTTCTTTAATATGTTCTCGATAAATATGTTAACTTGTATTAAATCCCTAAACTATTTACTTAAAAAATTAAATACTTAAATTGATATCTTTCAAATTTTTTAGACACCTAATTTTCTATCAAACATTGTAATCTATCTTTTACATAATTTTGTTAAAACAAAATTACAGCCTCTTTTGATTCACTTCCCTCTCCCACTCTCTATTTGCCATAAAACTCATTTGGATACTTCTGCCTTTTTTTCTTTTTTTTTTTTTTTTTTTTTTTTTTTTTTACTTTATTTCCTTTCCTCACTATTCCTACATATCACTTCCGTTTTCTTTAACCATATAAATAGATCAAGGTTAGGTCACTCCTCCTACCCCAATATAAAGCTTATTTAAGAGAGATATAAATTTAACCCTCCCTATACTTTGTATTGTCTCTTTAACTGCCACTTTCACCCTCCCTGTTTAATTACAAAAATTACACTACCCATCAATTTCTAATCCCATTTTTCCTCTCATTTCATTGTTGGAAGTGTTACCTGATGATCCGAAATCCTTTAAAAAGGATTTTGGTGAAATAAATTATTGTAATAGTACCTTAAAGTGGTGTTTTTCATGTTTTATATATATATATATATATATATATATATATATATATATATATATATATATATATATTTTTTAAAACCCATGTCAGATTCACTATAATTGAGAGAATAGAAAAGTTCAGAGCAGATAACATTAGAAGGATTTTAGAGCTCCATGAAAATAAGTGGATACGTTTAAAAACGCACGATCTTGACAGGCTTAATCGCAAATTTAACAATATAAATAGTATTAATATAGAACCCCTATCCACATTTATCACTCACACAAAACAGACATGCTTATGAAGGTATTGATACTCAATCACTCCCTAAGAACCAAATACTACACACACACTTAAGACACATATCCCCTTTCCAGGAACCAATAAAACTGTCAAAATGACCAAGGGAATTCAGAGCAGCATGAATCCATCCAGTTCTTATCTTAAATAAGTTAAGAGGCTGTCTGACCAGCACAAGGAGTGATCAAAATTCAAAAAATTAAAAACAAATGAAACTACAGTCAAGGAATCTAAATGAAATAATAAAAACGAAAGAATATTAATATGCAACCCACTGGGTCTGAAGGTTTTAATTTTTTAATATTTTTTATTGTTCAAAATATAATCATGGATAATAGACATGGGAGTGAACCAAAAGCCGAGGACATAACACCAACAGAACTGCTAAACACCGAATTATTGACTATCTGTATGAATAAGAACAACCAACAAATTAGCCAGGTATGAATCACACCAGGAATATATAAGGATATGCCTGATGGATCAACTAATACCGAACAATTTTACGATTGATTTGGAACCATCAATAGGTAACCATAATGATGTGTTTCTAGCATCATGGTCCTGTAAATTACAAGACTTCTCCAGGGAACTCATGCAGGATGCCATACAGTTCTGCCAGGAAAGCATAATGGCACCAACAGCGGCTATCGACCTGCTTGATAAGCAAATAAACACATGGAGGAATATATTAACTTAAAGAATGTTATAAAATCTCACACAGACCAAATGGGGAGGGAACTATGAAAAACAAAAACTGAAAATCAAAGAAAACTAAAATGGAATATTTTCTCTAGACAGAAGAACAAAAGAGAAATCAAGCCAAACTCGGAAAAAAGTGAACGGCCATACCACAAAAGAAAACAACACAACACTGCAACCACACTGACCACCACACGGCCAATGCAAACACAAAACAGACCAAATAAATACATCAACAGACAACCACCAGCACCACGACCAACAATAACAACACTGCCACCATCAACGATAACTAGAACCTCAAGACAACCACGCACAAAACAAACAACTAACTTAACGCATACATCCTTAGAGTGCCGCACAAACCAAAACAGCAGCCCTTCTACAGGACGCATAACCCTATTAGACATCCCAGAGTGCCCAGATTAGCCTCTAGTAGACAATTAACTGCAAACACACTCAACCTTCAAAAAAACAGGATAGGTCCCCAACCAGGACACTTGGATGGGGGTATAGTATCCTTAATAGGAGACATGATGCAAGCTTTGAAGCTTTTACGAAAGAACTTCGCCATGCTTGCAAATACAAACTTGACCCATATGGATGAGTTATGAATTTAAATAATAAATTTTCACTCAACACATTCAGGTTATTAACTAAAGGACTAAGATTTTGCCCTAGTCCCCCAAGGTTTAATAAAGACACCTTGGCAAAGGACCTGAAATCCTCCTTCAGAAGAATACGGCTAAAAGCTCACTACGGGGACAATGATCACACACCTTCCATACTTGATACATTAAAAGAGAAGGACGCTACATTCACCCCACAAAATGGACATTACTATACAGACATATGAAATAGCCATAGCAAATAACATAAAGAAAATAGTATGTAAGCTGCAACGTAACATTATTCCTGAAGGGGAATGTATAGCCCTTGATATGCTGACACAGAGATAACCTAATCATAACACAGGCTGACAAAGTGGGTGCCACAGTGATCTGGGGAATCAAAGAATACATTAAAGAGGTCAACAATCAGCTAGCTGACAAAGAAACCTATAAAAGCTTACTTACAGATCCTCTTCCCAAATGCCAAAAAGAATTAACTAGCTCACTAAGCATAATGCTTCACAACAATCTAATCGACAAGAAAACATGCACAACACTTCCACCCACAAACATCACACCTGCTTGTTTCTATCTCCTTCCTAAAATACCCAAAAGCAACAACCCAGGAAGGCCAGTCATTTCATCATTCAATTGCCATACGACCAAAATAGGCCATTACATACAACCCCTAGCTAAGGAAGTAAAATCCTACATCAGAGACGCACCAGATTTACAAAACAAAATTATCGCATACAAACTGTGCCAGAGAGTGCTATTCTAGTGACTATGGACGTAAGGTCACTCTATTCAAACATTAAACACATTGAAGAGCTAACTATCATTCAGGAAGCACTTACTAAAAGAAGAAAACATGGACCCCCCCCCACAGAAGTTATAAATCTCATGGAGCATATTCTTACATTAAATACTTTCAACTTCAATGGAGCACACTGCCTGCAAGTAAGAGGCTGTGCCATGGGCACCATTGCAGCTCCATCATATGCTACAATATACATGGTAAAATTTGAGGAGACCAATATCTATCCCCCTCATTGGTAGCAACTGCGTATTCTATGTAAGATACATTGATGACATATTCTTTGCATACATGATCAGTGACGACAAACTTATCCAATTCCTCATGACCCTAAACACAGTGCACGACTCAATTAAGTTTGACTATAAAAAATTCACAAGATCGGTAACATTTTTAGACATCTGCATTTACATAGCTGAAAACAGGAAACTACAAACTACACTACACACTAAAATCACTGACACCCACAACTATCTACACTTTGTCTTCCCACCCTAAACACCTCAAAGATAACCTTCCCTATTCATAAGCACTTAGAAGGATATGTTCCAACAATGAAGAACTAAATAAACACATTCAAAATCTGGAGCATCACTTCACAAGACGTGGCTACAAACAACACCTAATCAGGGAACAAATAAATAAAACAATTTCCACACCTAGAGAAGACACCCTAATGTACAAGATTAAAAATAAGGCCAGCCACATCCCTCTAGTAACCACTTTCAACCCCACTCTGCCTCCACTATCCCAAATAATCAAAAGTTGCTGAGAAATACTACATCTCAAACCAGACCTAAAAAAATTATTTGAGGAACCTGGCCTTCTAGCATATCATAAACCTAAGAACCTAAAAGAAATAGGTAGTAACTACATTTCAGGGGACAAGGTAATCCGTAATAAACCAACAACAAAAACAGGATTTTCCCAACCATGTAACAACAAAAGGAGCTAATGCTGCAACCACATTAGACACACAAATTCATTCACTAGCTCAGTCACTAAATCTACTTCAAAATCTACCGCGACTCTAACTGTAGAAGTCATAACATAATTTACCTCCTAGAATGCACACTATTCCAGAAACAATATGTAGGAAAATCTGAATGGCCCTTTCACTACAGAATTAATAATTATCGCAATCGAATTAAGTCGACTCCCGATGAAAGATTTTTACCTGTAGACCAACATTTCTGCCTAGAAAAACATGATTTTAAAACCCATGCCAAATTCACTATAATTGAGAGAATATAAAAGTTCAACAGATAACATTAGAAATATTTTAGAGTTCCATGAAAATAACTGGATGCAACATTTAAAAACTCACTATCCTACCGGGCTTAATCACAAATTTAACAATATAGATAGTATTAATATATAACCCCACAAATCAGGACCTACCCACATTCTCACCCACACAAGACAGACATGCTTACAGAGGTGTTGAGGCTTCACAGTTATACACACACAGCACATGAATATACACACATCATACTCACTCACTCCCTAATGAGCCAAATAACACACACACCCATAGTAATATACACGCTTACACACATCATACTCAATCACTCCCTAAGAACCAAATAATACACACACACACACACACACACACACAACACTTAAGAGACACATCCCCTTTCCAGGAACCAATAAAACTGTCAAAATGACCAAGGGAATTCAGAGCAGCATGAATCCATGCAGCTCTTATCTTAAATAACTTAAGACACTGTCTGGCCAACAAGGATTGGCCAAAATTCATGTTACCCCCCCCCCCCAAAAAAAAACTACAGACAAAAGTTTATTTTCTCTATCAAGGCATTCATTTCTGTAGTTCACTGCTACCAGCAAGCAGAAAATCTTTTCTCCTGATGATGACCATGGTGGCCGAAACTAGTCAAGGAATCTAAATAAAATAATAATAATAAAAATGAAAGAATATTAATATACAACCCAGTGTGTCTGAAGATTTTAATTTTGTAATATTTTTTTTGTTAAAAAAAAAAAAAAATATATATATATATATATATATATATATATATATATATATATATATATATATATATATATATATATACATACACACACACAAAAATATTAAATATGTATGGAATGAAAAGCTGAGTTTGAATTCCAATCTAGTGTATTACATTCATTTCTGCACAAATGCCACACCCATCACCCTCCCCCCGAGACTGGGTGTTCTACAAGGTGGTCCAAAAGTCTTGCCATCCCATACTAAAAAGTAATGAAAATGGAACAAGTAATACATAACACATGATGTACTGGATTCAGTTTATTCAGATGGTCATATCCATAAACTTGCAAGCAGCCTCTCTTAACTGTAGGAGCCATCTGAAATAGAAAATTATATTATGTAGGGGATGACAAAACTTTCGGACCATGCTGTAGCTGTGGTTGCCATCCATTCTGGAAGAACAACTCTGAATTCGAAAAACTATAACCATAGGCTCAATTTGTCAGCAAATGATAATACTCGTCTAACAACCATCGGATGTAGTGATATATTTTTTTTTTTTTCATCATTTCATCCCATGCAAGACAAAGTTGCTAAGACTAAAGGGTTTACTATATGAGAAAAAAAAACATTGAGGGGGGAGAACACAGAATTAAAACAAAATAACAATTGACATTACATTTAAATTTCTTTATATTAAAAATTTTTTTTTAATTGGTTCTAAATTTAAATGTTACATTTTTAATGAAAGTAACATCTTGGTATTGTGGTTGATTTGCTGCTAAACAAAAACAACCAACTTAACATGGTAAGAATTTGAAATTTAAGACTAGCATTTTTTCTGACAAGTATAAATATAGGATCTGATAATAATTTTGATATATTTATTGAACACTTTACCCTGATGGGCAATTTGATGTAAAATTCTGGAGTTGGTTAATGAGATAAGTCCATTGAACATATCATTAACATTTTTTTAATTTAATAAATCTAAATAAGTGGCAACTTCTGTCTGTTTAAAACCTAAGTCAGGCCACACTTACTCTGCATAGACTTATACATTTTTGGAATTGGGATGATCCTGGGATTTAAAATCTGTCCTTGATCTAGAGCTTGAACATCCAGCATTGGGATTTGTGTTTGGATGAGGAGGGAATATTTAAACATTCAAATTTTAAAATAACTGGTGGGAGATTAGTGATTTTTAAGTTTTTAATTTATATTGAGTTTAAAGTAACAAAAATTTTTGTTTTAAATTCTGTTAAAAATATCACCAAAACTTTTGATTTGAGGAAATCAACTTTGTCTTCAAAATGCAAAGAAATCCCGAGTTAAAATGAGGTTTCACGTGAAGTTTTGAAGTTCCACAGAGGGTGTGATTTGAAGAAATCAGTTTTTGTCCAGAATTGGACTTATAGCCTGATCCAGAGTTAAAATGAAGTTTGAAAGTTTTATAGAGTAAATTGAGGAATTCAATGTATTTCTTCAAAATTATTGCTTTTTCCTAAGGTCCCTTTATTTTTGGGGCTATGGGACCAATTATCCCTATGCAGAAGCTAGCTTAAAGTCTTTTTAAGCTAGTTTTATTAAATAAAACCATATTAAAAAAAAAGATGATTTTGACATTTTTGTTTGTAAATCTAATAATGTGCTGTCTTATCATAATGATTTATTTTGGACTTGGGGAGAGGGGGCATAAGGAGAGCCTTTATCACAGTTCAGTCTCTCCCTTGTCTTTCTCACTGTCTTGTGTATGGATTGGATTAAATAGGCATTTACATACAGAGCCTGACCCCTCCAAGGCAACGAGATAGTCTGTCAATCTGATAAGGACGAAGAGAATGACATTGCATTTGGTTAATTTGTGGAGGGATTGTTGATATGGCACTTATTTGTAATTGATTTTTAATATAAAACTATACATATATAAATTGGATACCACATCATCTATCATCATCAATCCCAAGATCAGGTTGGCTTCATCCCCTTCCCACTCATTTCATGTCATATTTTTAGCTTGCTTTTTTATTTTAAAAAAAAAAAAAAATGATAAACAAAACGTGTGTGTGTGTGTGTGTGTGTATATATAATATATATGTAATATATATATATATATATATATATGTATGTATGTATATAAATAAAAAGTGTGTGTTGTGAAATTTTTATGGCATGGGTGTTTTTAGCAGGATTCCTGTGACTATATGGTTTTGTAATGGATGAATGTGTTGCAAATCAGATTAGTTAAGTTTAGGATAGTTACTGAGGACCAGATTCATCTCAATCCCTTTTTGGCTTTGTGTCCAAATTGTATCACTGATGCAATAAATATACAATCCAATGACCCAGTGTGATCATAGTCGCTGCATAGCTGAGCACCTGACAAACTCCATCTATGAATGATCTCCCCAGTCCATTTTTTTTTCCTTTATCTCTTTTGCCTAATGTAATGATTTCCAGTGTGGGGTGATGCCCCACTGGTGGGGCATGCGTAATATGTGCACCCTTCGGCTTACTATACCAACATAATAAGGAGGCAATTCGAGAATGTGATACTAACAGTGAATGGTTTTCTAGTGCGCCTGAGTGAGAGTGTTAATGTTAATCCATACAAAGCATATACAGTATGTATGCATACATAAAAATATTTTTTGTGTGTATGTACATACATGTCTAATTGGCATACAGGATATTTCCTGTCTCCCTCACACTTGTATGTCTCAGTCAACAAAGGAGAGGGTGTGATGCATGTTGCTAGAGTAGCCCATGTTTTGTTGGCCAATCAGCATGTGTGAGAATTATGGGGAGTTGGGGAAATACCAAAGTGAGGCATGGCCTAAAATCAGTTGAGAACCACTGGCCTAAGGTGATACTTTGTAGGATAGGAGTAGAAAGATTGTTGGCTTTGTGATGTGGCCATGTCATTTCAATTTTCCCTTCTTGATGGTGGTTATGATGTGACACTGAGCTGTTGGCACATGGTCAACTCCCAGTCGTGGCGCAAAACTGTGCTATTTCTCCTACCGACGTTTGGGGTTGACTCGTAGTCACTGCCACCAGCCCGTGTCCCGGTTGATTGGTGGTCGTCGCTACCTGGCGGTACCAATTGGGATGGTCAGTTGATGCTGCAACTGGTTCGACACCAGCTCTGTCATTCCCAGCTCACTTCCAATGTCTGGTTACTGAAGTAACTGCTTCGATCTAGAGTCTAACCTACTCATGTTGTGATTTTGATTTTAGGTAGACAAGATCAATCAGGCATCTGGCCATAGTGTAAGATGAGTCTAGAATGGAGGTGATATCACACAAGCATAAAGAAGAAAAGCAAATAAAAACCCAAGAGGTTCAAGTATGCTAAAAGTAACAAATTAACTTTTATCTGTTTGTTGTATGCAGGAGTGTGTGTTTTCTCCCAACCCATTTTCTATAGTGTGACACTTTTACACTTCTTGGGCAAGTTCTGGTCCTCTAAGTCAAGTGGTTTAGTTTTTAAGTGCTGGCTTAACTTTGTTTGTCAGTATAACTTGCTATTGGTGGGATAAGCGAAGTTGGAGGTCATGGAATCTCTCGGTTAGCTTCTGCGAAGCAACACCCTGGCTCCTGCAACTCCAAAGGCTCTAACTGGCGAACTACTACTGAATGGCCTGGGGACGTTCATTTATATGGATACTGACCAAAAACTGGTGTGGGGTTAGACGCAGTCTGGGGTTTTCAGTGAATCACGATTTCTGACAAGAAACCTCTTTGTTATCAGGCCAGCAAAATTGATTACTTCCCATTTTGGAAAATTAATCACTTTCCATTTTGTGGGGATCCCTTCATCTGTGAGGAGAGCTATCCTCCTAAACTCTCTCCTTTTCACATTGATACCTCATACCAATCCTCTCAGTGGGTGTTAATAATTTCCTTGTCTTTCCCATCAAATTACCTCTGCCTATCGCCATTGCTACCACTCGACCAGTGACGTCCCGTCTGTGCAGGTGTAGCTAAGCTGGCCCCATTAAAATTATAACCCAGAATTTTTTTGTTTACAAAATTCTTTTTCCCATCGGCCAAAATTTTTATGAATCTCACATGGCTACTTAAAATCTCTCGGATCTTTTGGTCACTCTGTGTCTTCTTAACTAGCACTTTTTACAAACTCCATCAATCAATTGTCAAAGTCTGCTATCTGGTTCCTTCATGAAGTTAGCATTTACTACAATCCAAACTTCCTGAGAAAAAAAATAACTTGATAAATTTCTTTATCTCCAAATCGGCAATTCTTCTGATATATTTTTCTCATACCAAAATTTTATAATTGACACATGGCTACTTAACGTGTCAGTACTGATGACATCTTGGAAAAACGAGGGTAATTCTCTCTACCTTCGACAATATTTCGGAATATTTTCTCATGCCAAAACTTTTTATAATTACCATATGGCCGTGCCTTGCTGGCACTTAAGATGATATCTTGTTCTCAGGCTTTTTGTTAATCAGTACTTTTACAAATATCATTAATCAATTGTCAAAAGCTCGCATATGGCCTTTTTGTGAATCCACTGTTTACGCCAATTCTCGGGTTTTTGAGAAAAGTAACTTGATCTTATTTTTAACCTAAAAAAATAAAAATCTTGGCATCTTCTTTTCTGTTCAGTATTTTCTTCATTTTCAGTATTTTCTTGTGTAATTTTAATGGTTAATTAGTTAACTAATTATCATAGCTAGATAGTGTCAAAATGTAGCACTGGTTAAAAATTTTTTTTAAATACCCCAAATTTAAAATATCTTGAAAGTGTGCATAAAAATGTCTCAAAATTAACATTTTTTTTTTTTTTTTTTAAAGATTTTGTTCTTAATATAAGAAATAACACAAAAACAGGATTTTTTTTTTTTTTTTTTTATTGCAGTTTATATAAAACAAATAGTCTCACCAAAAAATACTGTATTTATCTACCTTGGGGATTTGTAACTGCCTATTAACAGTTTGGAATGTATTTCCCACAAATTCTATTTTTATTTTGTAAATTTTTTTCAAGAATACCTTTTTGGGGAGGGGGGGGAATTTTCATACCTGTAAAAAAAAAAAAAAAATAAATAAATAAAAACGGAGTGTCAGAAGGATAGTTTTCCCTTGACGCTACTATTATTTCAAACACCATCATTTGACAATGTTTGTTTTAGAAAGCGATGATTAGAATTGTAAAAACTTAAACGTGATGAATGAATTTTTTTTTTTTTTTACAAAAAAATATTAAACACTTTATTTACAAGAATTTTATATTTACAAAATTCTAAAACCTAATGCAACATTTATCACTTTAAAAGTAAATTTAATTCATGGGGCTATATAGGGACTGCTTCAGCCTCCTCAGGCTGGTTAAAAAAAAAAAAAAAAAAAAAAAATTGTCTTTGCCTTAAACAAGTTAATTCAGTATGATTTGTCTAAAAAAAAAAAAAAAAAAAAAATTAATTTTCAGAATGAATTAGAAAAGTTTATTTTTAAAATATTAGTTTATGTGGGGAAATGACTCATTCTAGAAAATAACCACGAACGAGCTGCCAAAAAAAGGGGGTTACATTTAAAGCAAATATTCTTTCTTTCAAGACGTAGACTCTCACTGCCAGATCCATCTTTGTCTGTGACAGGCATTCTTGAGGAAACAGTCGATTGATTTCCCATTAGGATAAGATTTTTAAAAGATAAAAAATAGAATTAGGACTAAAATTTTAGAAACTTTATTTTATGGGGCCGGGTATAAAGGAGTTTATTAAAAATAAAATAATACTTTTTGTAATTAAAAAAGATTTATGAGTATTTCATTTATTAAAATTTCATTTTTATAAATGAATTTAAAAAAAAAAAAAAAAAAATGAAACAGTATGCCTATTTTTGACTGAAAATATTGCTTCTTTTTTTTCCTCTTACCCCCTACCCACAGGACAATGTTATTACTTCTGAGAGTTTTTAATTTACTAATTTCAATGACAAGTGTAAATGGATTTGTTGGTTTGGTTCTTGATGAATAAACCAGGGTCCAGGTGTGTACAAAATACGATCTACAAAGGGTTCTGAAAATAATCCATCAGAAGAATTTCAGTGACTGAGTTTAATTTTTTTTTTTTTTGAAGTATGATTTTATTCAGTAACAGACAAAAAAATTCCAGTCTAGTGTAAAAAAAAAAACACTTTTATAATTTTAACATTGGAAATTCAAGGAACATTTTAAAAAGATTGAGATGATGATAATAAAAAATAATAATCCAATATACACTTTTATCTTCATGTACAAGTACAAGAGAAAGTTATTTCGCGAATAAAAACTAAGCCTTTAATTCGGCATAATTGTTTACGTTTTGGTGCAAAACCTTCAAGCGGCTTTTTTCACATAAAGTCGGGTCTTTATGGAATACTAGGACTCCCTAATTGTGATCGAATACATGACCGTTTTAGCATTATTGTTAGAAAAAAAAAACGTTTTTTAGAAGTTGTATCGATTTATACTACTACTACTTCTATCAAGCCCCATAAACTTGTGAAGTACCGACAGAAATAGATCACGTACATAGTTTACAAAAATAAAGTAGCTTAATTGTGTGACACAATGTCGAAAGTATGGGGCACCCCGTGAGGATTGAACTCAATACTCAATCCGCAATCGTAATTGATCTCACGAGGCAAGCTTGCTAACCATTGGTTTTACTTTTATTTATTTTTTTTTTTTTTAGAACATGTCAAAGAAAGTGTCACTCTTTCCTGTTCAAGTGTATGGAGACTAATTCGGTCTAATTTTGTTTGGCATTTAAAAATTGAATCCATGACAACCCAACATCATAAAACTTTTATTGAAAATTCAAGGAATTTGAATTGAGTGTACAAAAAAAGATCTTATTTCTTTTTCGGTCACTTCGCAAGTTTATTATAGGTCCGCCGTTTATAACAAATTCATAGTACGATGTTAACCCCCCCCCTCCCCCCAAAAAACCGTTTTCTAACAAATGCTAGTCACGTATTCGGGTTAATTCAAATTCGCAACAAAATTAAATATAAAAATGTTATTTATTACATAGTTAGGAAGTTTTAAAGATTTTTTTTTTTAAAGTTTGCGCCTAAACGTAAAAAACCACGGAGATCGTATACGAAAGAATTACTACTTTCTTGTATGTAGAATTATTGTCTCAATTTGACATTAAAATATTAAAGTTCCTTATTGTTAACTTAAATTTGTTTTACTTTTATGAAATGAGAATTAACTGGGATTTTCTCGTTACCGTACAAAAATAAAATAGTGAAAGAAAGGTGAAAAAATGTTTTTAACATTTGTGCGGGTCTAATTTTGTACCGCAACCTGAAACATTCCAAGATTTTTTTCTCCCCTAAAACCTAAGTTTTCCAAATTACTTTTTCGTGTAAAAGTCTTTATATCTGAGTATTCAATTTAAAATCTATTTTCCCGCTCATATTTCATAAATTGTATTCATGTTAAAAACAAAAATATTTACATTACAAGTATTGATTTTAGACGTATGAAAACGAAAAACGCAGCATGTGTGGGGTGACTCGTATCCAAATTGCCAAAAAAGACTAACAAAGCCAACGTCTTAACTATTTGAGCCACAAATCAGGTCGAAAGAAATTTAGATTTGAAATGAAAATGATTTTCATATCGACATGATTTTTAAATGTAACAATGACATTGAAAAATTTTTTTTTTTACCAATGCAAAATTAGTTTGATTTATTTCAAAACGTTGTTTGGGGTTCAGATACAGAATTAAAATAAGGAGGTTAGTAAAAGTGTCGCCGAGATTGTTGTGGAATTTGGCGCCAGTGGTTAGATTTAAAACCGAGAATTCAAACTGATCAAGATTGGCAGCCCCTTAGAACATTGGCGCACATCTTCAAATTTCCTTTTCCCTTCATTTGGTCTTTCTGTAGTGTATACTACAACAATAATTGTAGTATTTTAACTAATTATTTTTTTAAATACCGATTTGGTTTACTTTAGACTGGTATTTATTCATACAAAAAGTACATCTAAAGTAAAACCAAACCGGTATTTAAAAAAAAAAAAATTATCCCTATATTTTGTGGAATCCAATTTAACGAAATTGGAATTTTTCTTTTTAGTTTTACACCAATTAAAAGAACTTAAATCAACTATTAAAAATCAACTTAAAACATTTTTATTTTATGAATGAACCTAATCGGTTTTCCCGCCTTACAAAAATCAACGAAATGACAAGTGAATATTTTATCAAATCAAAGTTGTCAACTGCTTTTCTAGGTATTATTCTCCCTGATTAGAATAAGTTTTTTTTTTAATTTTAAAGACTATTCTTACACGTGGCATTGAAACATCAATCAGTGAATGTTTATTTAAAATTGGTCTTGTGAACGTTTTCTATCAGAAAGATTCTTTTGATTTAAAAAAAAAAAAAAAAAATCCCAAACTCTAGAAAGATCACATATATAAAAAACAAAAAACTTTCATTTATGACAAGTAGCGCTCAATTTGAAGTCATTATTAGCCGTCTTTAATTTGGAACATTTTCGCATAAGCTTTTTCCTTGCTAACATTCAAAAAAATTTAATCAATTCCATTAAAAATTGAACATTTTGAATAAAAAAAATAAATGGATCAAAGAGAATTACAAAGAAACACATGAAACAAAACAATAAAGGCGATCGCAAGTCAAGGTACTTGCTGCCGCTTGGTCTTCAGAGAAACCCAAATACGATGGAAATGTAAACAATAAAAATATATATAGTGCAGAGAATTCCAGTCAATATAAAGAGGCATAAAAAAAAAGACCAAAACTGATAGCTGTTTTTATCTAACAGGTTGAATAAAGTTGCACTTAGAGCGCAGGTAGAAATTTAATAACAAATTATCTCGGGAGGAGAATATTTTTTTCCATGCATTTTTGCCTAAAAAAATATTATCCGAATGCGTTTGAATATTATTTAAAAATAAAATTTCAAAGGACGTTAAAATCAAAAAAAACTTTCATAAAAAAAATTGATTGCAGTTATAATAATTAAAGAAAATTTTCAAAGGGTACTAACCGAAATCAAATTTTTTTTTTTTAAGCTATTTTACAAGGATAATTGAAAATAAAAATATAAAACTTAATTTTCGATGGGAAATTTTTTATAATTTGTGCTAAAAAAATTCATTCTCTGGCATCAAGTAAAAATTTTTATTTAAAAATTATACTATTTTAATATCGCATATTTTTCAGCGGAAAAGATCTATCGTGACTTTGTTGGTGGCCCTTAAAAGGGCCTAGGTGCAAAAGATTGGTTCATGGCCAAGTTTACTTGCTGCTTGTGTATTTGGTGACAGCCTTTGTGCCTTCAGAGACGGCGTGTTTAGCCAATTCTCCGGGAAGGAGAAGACGGACAGCGGTCTGTACCTCACGGCTGGTGATGGTCGAACGTTTGTTGTAGTGGGCGAGACGGCTGGCTTCAGCGGCTATTCTCTCAAACAGATCGTTGACAAAGCTGTTCATGATGGACATGGCTTTGCTGGAGATGCCAGTGTCAGGGTGGACCTGTTTCATGACTTTGTAGATGTAGATGGAATAACTTTCCTTCCTCTTCCGCTTCTTCTTCTTGCCATCGGGGCGGCTGGACTTAGCCTTACCAGCCTTCTTAGCACCTTTAGAGCTCACCTTGGGCGGCATAATGATAAACAAGCTATCGAGATTCTCGTGAATCAATGACGGAAAATACGAATGAGTTCCTATATATATTAGGAGAGTAGGCTCCTGGCACGATGATTAATGCGAGTCATCATGCTAACATTTGTGTCCTTGTTTGTGATTGGCTGATAAAATCTTCACATAAGCTCTCCCTTCCTTCCTCATTGAAACAGGCTCCAGCGTTTTGATGCCGTTAAACGGTGTACATTTTTTTCTATCGAGCATTCTGATTCGTCAATAAATCGCTTTCTTTGTAAATTTTCGCTAGAAAGCTTTGGAGCCACTTGCCACGTATTTAAGCCAGGATTCATCTCATTAGCTTCAACCGTAGTTTTGCTATTCACACGACTACATCTATCAACATGTCTGGACGTGGCAAGGGAGGTAAAGTTAAAGGAAAGAGCAAGACCCGCTCATCTCGTGCCGGACTTCAGTTCCCAGTCGGCCGTATCCATCGTCTTCTTCGCAAGGGTAACTATGCCCAGCGTGTTGGTGCTGGTGCGCCCGTCTACCTGGCTGCAGTCATGGAATATTTGGCCGCTGAGGTTCTCGAGTTGGCAGGAAATGCCGCCAGAGACAACAAGAAATCCAGAATCATCCCCCGTCACTTGCAGTTGGCCATCCGTAATGACGAAGAATTGAATAAACTGTTGTCCGGAGTGACCATTGCCCAGGGCGGTGTCTTGCCCAACATCCAGGCTGTTCTTCTCCCAAAAAAGACCCAGAAGCCAGCCAAGTAAATGTGCTGTTCATCCAAAAGAATTCCAATGGCCCTTTTCAGGGCCCCGACACAATCACGAAAGTACTTCCATTCAACTACATAATGCAATATTGGTTTTAAAATTAATGTAATTTTCTAAGGGAGAAATTAAATGAGTTCATTAAAATCAATTGATTTTATTCTTTTATTCCTTAATTAAAAACGAAAGATTAGGAGATTTACCAAATCTAAATTAGAGGGTGACTTCGATAATGTTTTACAAAATGCGATTAAATCCCTCTTTAAGATATTAATCCTGGAAAAGAATTAAGCATATTAGGAATATTTCCTTAGAATTTTTTTTTTTAATTGATCAACCTATAAACACGGAAGTAAATCATAAACAAAAGCGTAAATATGGAGTTTTTACTTGTAAATCTGAAAACTAAAAAAATGAAGGGATAGGGAAATAAGTGGGATCCTCTAGCTGATCACAAACAAAAACTAATTTGTACGCGTTAGTGTTTTTTGACTTTGAAACCGAAAACTATACTGCATAAAATAAACGTTACGAGATCACAGGAAATGTAATTTGGCGTGGTACAAGGCCACGAATATGGCGCGCCTGCTAAGGGCCAGTCGCAGTAAAGGCGTCCTACAGGGCACGAAAAAGATTTTATGGTTGCGGTTTAATGTATAGTATAAAAAGTTAACGGAGTGAAGAGATAAGGGACGGTTTCTAAATGAGTATCAGTTTACCGACCGGGTGGTATCGGAGCCACTGATCAGGCTGAGGTTGTAAATTACAGTCGTAGCGGAGAGCACTGGTTCTCATTTCATGCAGTTAAGCAACATCCAGCCTAGTCAGTATTTAGATAGCAAGTAGCTCAGGGCTTTGTCTCACTATTGAAGCAGTAGATTTAATTCAACCCTATCCCAGTTTTAGACACTGTAAAATTTAAATAACAGAATAATTTTAAACTCGCTCAAACTATTTTTGTAACATGATCAATTGTAGAGAAATTCTCATAAGCCCACATATAATGCACGCACACAGGTTAAATCTGGCACAAGGCCACAAGTAGCGCACTTGGGTGATGATCGCACTAACCAAGTGAACGGTCGATATGACTATTTAACGATTGCTCTAGGGCAGGTGCCGTGAGAGAAACAGACACACGGATATTTGTTTTAAAACAAAACAGATGAAGCGAGGGGTTCTTCCTATTTACGCAGTAGCTAAAATTTCTTGATACTGTTTTATATGCGTTAAAAATTAAAATAGTCGCCTCAATTTAGTGACCTTTCCTGGGGATCAAAGGGCAGCAAGTTTTGTTAAGTTAGATTAAAAAATGTAGATAGATTGGGCGAATATTTTTTTTACGAGTAATAATTGTAAGAAGAAAGATGTTCGTATTGACACGCCTGTCAGGGTATGTTTTTTTTTTTTTACTTCAGACGGACATCGAATGCGCACACTGATCCCTACACAAAGATTTTCTTTAAATTAATAATACTTTTTAAACTTGACCTTCTTGTGTTACATTCGTGCGTGTGTGTTTGGGGGGGATTAAGGTAAATATGTTTCAAATTTCATTCATACACTTTCACCTTAAAACATTTACTCACATACATGTATGCTAATTTCGTTTTTACACAATGAACATAGACATTCACTCGAGTTGGAAGCACACCCTTATTTCCTTCTGTTTAATGCCTTTATTTTCACGATCCCCTCCCATCGTGACAAAGATTGGGCGTGTCACAATGAAATGACCAAATAAACATTACCCTTCTTTTACAAGTGTGACACTGACACATGTGACAGTTTTTTTAGTAGGTATGTGTCATTGATGCCCTCCTCAAACTTTGTTCCTCCTTATTATTTTCTTTTTCTCTCTCTCTCTCTCCCATTATTCTTAATCCTCTTATTTATTTTCTCATCTTCCTTTTCGCCACTTGCTCCTTTCCTCATCTTTCTTCCAGCTTTTCTCTTTTCTCTTTCCTTTTGTCTTCTTTCCTCTTTATTTCCTCTTCTTTCTGTTTCAAGATCTTTTCTGAAAATCTTTATGAAATTTCATTTCATTGCAAATTTTAAATATTTCAACATTTTTTCCGTCCCAATTTTAAAGTTGACAAACAGATCAAAAGTTGGGGTTGAATATTTTCGTGATTTTGTTTCAGATGTACAAAATTTCTTAAAAATGATACGTGGATGAGAAAATTCTTCATTTTGTCTAATTTTTATTATTTGAGAAATCATTTTTAAGATATTTGTTTTAATCGATTTTCTTTCAATACCAACAAATTCTACCCAGATAAACCTTCAAACTTGCATTAATTTAAAAAAAAATATTTTTAATATTATATAATTTCTTCTTCAACGGAAGATGACAATCAACACTTCATTTTTTATTTAAAATGTCATGACATTTATTTCAAACTAACGTTTGTTTACAAATTATTTATAAACAATAGTTTTAAATAATTCTTTCTAAATAATTAATGGCTTATTCAATTTAATTAATTCTTTTTTTTTTTTTTTTATAAGAAAAATTTTAATTTCGCATCATAAAATAATTCACATTTCAGATGTTTTGTTTGGAAAAAAAATAAATTCTTCCAATCAATGTGTAATGTACACAAACGTTTAAAGAAAAAATGAAGCCAACTTTCGATTTTGGTTGTTGTTATTAATGAAATTTTCAGCACACCATTTGAGAAAGGCATGAAACCCAAACCTTACACAACCTTAGCAAGTAAAAGGTTGGGGATCTAAGAAGCTAAAATTGAAATCATAAAAAAGAATGAGCCTTTGAATAATGTCTTTTCTTCATAATCCACCAAAAAAAATCAATATTTTCATTTAGGATGTCAAACCTTTTTTTTTAGTTTTGTTTTTAAATTCAATTTTTATATTATCAGTTATTTATTTTCATTTTTATTTCTTTTCTCGTTTTCCTTTCTTTCTTACTCCCATTCTGTGCTTATTTCTTTCCTCCTTACCCTCTCATTATACTCTCCTCCCTCTCTCTTTTTTCATCTTTCTTCCGTGTTTCTTCCCCTCTTCATTTTCTCTTCCTTCCTTCTCATTTTCTTCTTTTCTCTTCTTTCCTTCCTTTTGGCATTTATTTATTTTTCGTTTCTTTTTGTTTTCAATTGTTTATTGCTGAAATTTACGCAATTCGATATTTTTAAATGAAAGTGGACAGTCATTTTTATACACTCAAAAATATACGGTACGGATACACACTGCATATCTCCCCGGCCCACCTCGCGCGGTTATTTGGTGGCAACCCTTGGAGAGCAAGAAGCAGAGAATCATCAGAAACCGTCTTCCTTCAATATCCTTACAGATTTTATCAGTTTTTTTTTGTTATCATCCTCTTGGAATTTCTTTGCAAGGGTTTCTGGGATTATTCCAAGTACTCCATTGACAACTGGCACTACCTTCAGTATTGTATTTTTATACTTGTCCGTCATTTTTAATTTGAAATGTTTATTTCTGACTTTTTGTAATTTGAAAATGTTGCAACATTTTTGTCTTTTTTTTTTTAAAAAAAACAAAACAAAACATTTTTCAATGTTTGTTGTGTGATAAAAAGTTCACAAAGCTTTTTTTTAATCATCGACTTAAATACGCAATTGAGAAAAACATTTTTTGCTGGAAAGTTTTGCACACATCTTTTTTTTTTCTTTTACTCAGAATTTTCAAGTGAAACAATGGAACCTCCCCATTATTTCTAAAGTGCCGATTAGATAGCAGCCGCACAAGTCGGCATAAGTTCAATTCTCATTGAGTGATCTTAAATGGCTTTTTTTACACCAGACTAACAGCTAAAACCCCTTTCCTTTGCTGTTTTAATTTTAAATTATTTCAATTTAATTTTTATCAGTTTTTTTAGTTGATAATTCTGATTTTTTTAGCCAAACATTATTTTAGTTGGATCTTATTCTAATCTTTTCTGTTAATTTTCCCCCTAAAAAATTCTTCCAGAGGGAGTTCTTTCCATTGCAATCCGGTTGGGTTGACCTTTTTTGCGATCGCCCCAAATGTGGTCGACTCTATTTCTATTTTCTTCACCTCGATAAACAAAAAATAGATTTTTTTTCTTTAAATTGTAAAAAATTCCTTGTAAGTACCTCGAATATCATCCGCACTTACGAAATGTGAATAACTCCCTGATTTTTAGCATTTTTTTAATTCTGAGGGTTGGAGTTGCGAGGCAAGCTAAACAAATTTTGATATAAAAAAATTTATAATTTCTTGAGGTGAATGTGAATTATTTGCGATAAGTAACTTTACATTATTTTGGGGAAATTAACAGTAAATAACAAACACTAAAAAAAGATCCATTTTGATTTGTTTAAATTTTTAATTTAATAAATGGAACTTCGTTCAGTTGAAATTTATATTTTATTAAATTTTTCAGAATTTTAATTACGAATGTAATTAAAGATGCACTTTTTGAACAAAATAAAAGTTTTTTTAATTTTATTGTTTATTCTTTTTTTCAAAATTTTACAAGTTTGAGTGCAACCTTCAACACTGAAAAATATAATTTTTTTTCTCATTCTTTAAATTTAAAAATGACAGTAATGCCTAACAAATTTTAGTTTAACGTGTTTGAAAGTGAGTAGGTTTTTGCAAAGTACTTAAATAGCATTATTTACATTTTTCAGCTTGTTATCCTCACCTTCGTTGCCATATTCACAATATTTCGGCTGTTGTACGCTCCAGCCTTCTTCAGGTGATTGGAATTTCGAACCGAACCCTTTATTTCGTCCACCGGATTAGATTCTAATCACCTGAAGAAGGCCGGAGCGAACAACGCGGCCGAAACGTTGTGAATATTGCAATGAAGATGAGGATAACAGTTCAAATAATGTAAATAATGCAAGTAATCATAATACCTCATCTCGGAGATAGACGGATAATAAAGTACTTAATAAATAAAACAACAATAGTTAATAAATTTAAATTCTCACTTCAAATACAATAAATTTATATCTGACCTTGATGAATGATATATTTGCAAAAATTAAAGTTAGAAAATAAAACTTTTGAACTTTTCTTTATCTATTTAAACTATTTAAAATTATTTTTGTTTTTTACTAAATGTTCACCTAAGAGCAATCCAAATTAGAAGGTTATAAAATGAGGTGGTTGTATGTATGTAAAGTGCAAAATTATGAGGATATGTATCATATAGTAAGGCATATTGCCTATGGCCTCTCAAGTTTGGTTATATTTTTTTTTTATTATAGTTGTGTTGAAATATGTGGTAATTTGGTTTGCAATAAATAGTAAAATTTTTATTGACAAACAAAAGATAGCTATTCTAGTTTACGTAAAGAATTTGTAATAAGTCTACTTCAAGCTATGTAAATGTCGCTAAAATATATCACAAATAAAAAAAAATTCAAGACCGGTGTGGGTGAATTAGAGGGTGGCTCCATCTGAAGTGGAGGCATAATTACATTAGTCTAGGTGTTGCAAAAGGTCATAATTTGACCCTGCATATCAGAATTAGGAAAAGGTCAAGAGATGAGGTAGCAAACCATCAACATCCCCAAGTGTTATGTCTCCCACCAAAAACTACAGCATAGTCCAGATCTCATTCACAAAATGGTAAGACAGCAGCCCAAGTATTATACACCTGCTAATGTGATAGCCTCTTCAACGATCTGGATCACTATCAGGTGGATAATGCCAACCCAGAAAATGTTGGCCTCCAGCATCCTTAATGAAGAGACAAGGAAGAAGAAAATACAGGCATATTACTTTGAATAAACACATATCATCAACCCAGAAATTCAAAGCAGTAGAACTTTTTGAGTTACTTATGTCTAAGCAGGTGTGTGGTGTCCCAGGCACTAGGACAAGATAATTTGTGTGCAAGTAGAAAGACCTACTGGGAGCTTGATTTTATATCCAAAATATCTTCATCTTTGTTTTGATCATAGCTTTGGCCTTTCTAATGATTTCTGAAGTTCTGAGACAGTCATTATTTGGACTTGTATCTTCATTTTTGTTGTTTGGATCCCTGTATTTCAACCATTCAGCTTTCCAACTTTTATTTTGCAGCTGTTAATTTTCAGACATTATTTTTTTCAGTTTCCATTTCATCACTAGAGTCAAATAACAAGATTATGAGCAAGGTTGTAGAGCATACACTAGCTGAGACATAAGGATCTAAACAACAAGTGAAGATACTAGTCTAAATAAATCCTCAACTAATGTTAACATTTCACTCCAGAATTTCAGAAATTTTTCTTAAAAAAACATTATTGCATGCCTTTTCATTCATCTTGCTTGTTATACTCACAACATTTCAACCAATTTATCCTCTGGCTTTGTTCAAGTGTCTGTGTTGTCCTGAAGAAGGACAAAAGGTACAGCTGAAGCATTGTAAGTATAACAACTAAGATGATGATACTAGTTTAAATGGAAAGCATAGCCTTTTTAAAAAAATTCTAATTAGATATAAGATGTTTTAAAATAGGAAATAAAAATGTTTTAATTTAATTTTATAAAAAAATAATTTGAGTAATTTTTGATGTTTTAAAGTCACTCTAAGAAATTATTTCCAGCATTTTTTGTGGTATAAATAATTTTTTTTAAATACCAGGATGTATGCAATTATGGCTCTCCACAGCTTCTTTTATTATCTGTTTTACTATGTATTACTAGGAAAGATAGTAGAGTGGTTTCCTCTTGCTTTGTCCATGGTTTGGAATTCAGATTTTTCCTTCTTAGAGTGGTTCCCACTCAAGGCTAAGAGAGCCCAGTCTACCCTGCCATTTTATCTTATAGCTGAAAGAAGAGAAGAATTCGGGAGAATAGATGGATTCATGCCACCTCTTTGTGTGAAATTGAATGCAATAGGCTAGCCCAGCATTTGAACTCTGCTCACTAAGTTCCCTTTCCACACTGATGTCCATTGCACTACCCATACATCCAATAAATAAGCAAGTGTATTTATATTTTTTGTGTATATTTTTTAGGTAAAGGTTAATAAAAGATTGGATTTGTGGGAAGCCTATGCCAGCATTTTACAGTTTCAGAATAAAACACTAATTATTGCATCAAGTGAATAATATTAATGACATTCAAATTTATTGCATTAATTAAACAATATTAATGACATCATGAAATTTGGTTTTAAATATCCAGTTGCAAATTGATAAAAACAGATAAAAATGTATCATCTTTAATTTTCAAAAATTCCCTAAAATAAAAATTATTTGACAACTTTTTCTTCTGCCTTATTTTTCATCTCTACTTGATTTTATTTTTACATTCAGCAATGTGATAGAAAGTGAATCTCTGGAAAAAATGATTTTGGTAAGTGAATCTCTAGGAAAAAATTCTGGAAAATAAACCTCTGAGAAAAAAAAATTCTGGAAAGTGAATCTCTGCGATAAAAATAAAAAAAATTAAAGAAAATAAATCTCTGGAAAAAATAACATAATTTCTGGATAAAGAATTTCTCAGAAAAAAATTCTGGAAAGTGAATCCCTAGGAAAAACATTGCTGTAAAAACAGTTCTGGAAAGTGAATATCTCTGAAAAAAATTCTGGAAAATGAATCACTGAGAAAACCCCCAAAAATGAATTGAACAAGCTTGATCATACTGTTCTTGAGTTTCATCACAAACAATTGCATTCTAAATCCAATGTTTATCTCACCTGGACAGAAAAATGAATTTAAAATATTTAGTTTTGCTCATATTCTCTTCTTTCTAACAATTTACAGAACTTTTCTTAACTAAGTTTCGCACAAAGACAGCACTTTTATACATTTTCTTTTATATGCTCTATCTTTTGCAGGATGTGGGTGTTCATGGCTCTTCGCAACTTCCTATCCTTCATAGCTCTAAGTACTGTTTGTTGACTTGTTATCCTTACCAGTCTGCTATCCATTTACACAAGCCCATTAGGTAGGATTATCATGGCTCAACTTCTTATCCTTTGTAGGTACAGTTTATGTGGATAAGTATGGAAGATAATGGTTAACCCTAGACTTGAATAGGTTAAGATTGTCGAAGTTGCTCAAGTGGAACTTACATCTCACTTTGGGAATATGTAGGGAATGAGGGTGGTTCACTACAATGGGCATGGCATGGCAGGTCTTAGCCATAAAGGTTAGGACTGGTGGAACTAAGGAGTGTAGTTCTTCTGAACACTCACCACGGAGATAGTGATAAAGCAGTGAGAGGCTTGTCTGTGAGAAAGAGTTTGCAGAGTGAAAAATAATTTGTCATCCATAAAGACTTGGAGACACTTTTGGACCCTGTTGAAAATGGAAGGTGAAGACTTAGCACCCATACATGGCAGCAGTACTCCATTTTCAGCTTGATCAGGTTCTTGTAAAGGTAGAGGATAGCAAGAGCCAGGTACTTATTGAAGAGGTACAGGGAGCCAACCATTTTCCCAGAATCTTTAGCGATTATTTGTACAAGCTTCACTTGAGGTCTAGGTTGAATTTAAACCCTTCAATGGCACAGATGTATATATACATTTTTATGGAAAGTGTCTTTTTCAAACATGGATGAATGAACACATCCAAAACATAACATTAAAAAAAACAGCTACAGATGTGTTTATACATCGATCTTGATTCTTTTTATGGCCTTCTGAGCTTGAAACATATCCAATTGTCAACGCATATGTCTGGTAGAGGTGTTAGCCACCACTTGGGTACTTCAAGGTACCTCAGTTTCTTAATTACTATATTAAAAAATTTGTCTTAATATGAAACTTGTTTTCCAAAATAATTGGCAGAGAAGTGATTAAGTCCCAATAGGTACTCAAGATATGGGGTCAACCTGAGGGAACATCTGTTCTGGGGCTGATCAACAATGTTGGAATGTAACTAGTTTGTTTTTTGAGGCATTGAATGTGACCAGCCAGTTCCCCCTCCACCCCACTGAGCTGCTACAGGAGAGATCAGTTGCCAAGCTCTGGTCATTGACATCCATACTTAAAAAAAAGGAAATAAATCTTGACTTTGTCTGGCAGAAGGCTACAACAATATATTGAAATCATTTTGCAAGCTGTTTAACAAACTTGCTTGTTAACCATTGCTCAGAGTTACAAGGTGGGTCAAACCAAGGAGTTCTTTGTTTGATCCACCTCCCAAAAGTGTTATTTTGATGTGTGGTCATTAAAATACTGATTATGGGAAATGGGCTGGGCTAGAAACTTTTCAGCACCCCCCACCCCTTATAAATACCTAACCCTAAGGAAAACATCACTTTAAAGCAGGTGATAATTACTGAAAGCAAGAATTTAATGAGAAAGATTTCATTGGCTTGTCCTTTTTTATTCCTGGAGTTTACACTATTTAGTTATATTATTTTTTGGAATAATTGTCAAAACATCATCTAATTGCCAATCAACTTGGACTTTATAAAATGGTAAATAATAAGGTTTTCCTTGAGTTGGTTCACATATTTTAATAATTTAGTAAATGTTTATAAATTCATGAATAAAAAATTGTTTTTGTATTTATTTCTTTATAAACTGCTAAATGACAAATATTGCATAGCAATTGTATTAGTTTTTAGAATGTAAATATAAAATTATTCTTGTCAAACAATCTAATAAATAGTGTTTAATATTTTTGTTGTAAATTCTCAAGAAGAAAAAAATGTGTAAATTCACTTTCATCATATGTTTAGGGTTTATTAAAATTCTAATCCTCACTTTTTAAAACAATAAACATTGCAGAGGAGTGAAGGTAGTTAAAATAATAGCGGTGTCAAGGGAAAAATTGTCCTTTTGAAACACTGTTTCTTTGCAGTCATGAAGGTTAAACATTGCCAAAATTAATTTAATTATATAAATAATGATATTTTTAAATTTATCTTTTATATTAAATGAAGTAAGAAAAGAAACTCAGCCAACATATTTCCATGAGATGCACATTCAAGGACGAAACCCCAAATGGTTTGTGGACCACTGTTTAACTACCCCAGATATATATTATATTTTAATGTTTCACATTGATTTGTTTTTATGGCTTATCAACTCTTTGCAGGTTATTTAAAGCTAGAAAGTATTTTTAGATTGTAAGAATTTTTTGGAGATAATGATTTACTAATACAACTCCTACTAATTAGTTGGGGGGAGAAAAGTGGATTCTTACCTTTCTTAAAGGTATTTGTGCATAAGTGAATATAACAAATCTGATGGGATTTAAAACTTGGCTCTCCAATTTATCAATTCCAAGCAGTTAGCCATTATGCCATCCATACACCCAAGCTTACAGCACCTGGTATTCCCAAGCAGTCACCCATCTTGTTACTGATCAGGCTTGATGCTGCTTAACTTTGGTGATTGTATGAGAACTGGTGTTTCAATGTGATATGGCCATAAGCCTAATGCTTCAGATTCTTATTAAACCTATCAAAAAGGTACATTATTTGAAACGATTATTATTTTTTAAAGAGAGAGAGAGAGAGAGAGATTGATTGATTGATTGATCTGGTTCAATTTTACAGTTAGTGTCCAGCACATTATTTTAAATACCTAATATTTAGAGAATACCATGAACTGAACACATGACCAATTATAGGTGGCCTATCATCCAGTTCACACACCTCCTCAGTTTTTTGACCTTGTTTCCTTTAGGATTGGGTTTCCGGTTCCTTCTAAAATCTACTACACTATTACTTCTAAAGTCTCCGGCTGAACTCTGAAATGTTGACCCCTACAAGTGTAGAGTTAGCTGCTATATTCCCTGCATAGCTTCCAAATACTACACTTCTTGCTCCTTTCTTAGGCTCATACAACATCACACAGTAACCTTCTACCTTGAGCGGCTCTTGGGTGAACATTATTAAAAAAAAACAAATAAAGCTTTAGAGAATATATATATAGCGTCAGAAAGAAACAGACAAAAATGCTAAGGCACATAATGAGGAAAGAGGGCTTGGAAAATTTGACACTCACATGGCATATTGAAGGCAAAAAGGAAAGAGGAAATAAAAATTTGTATAATAAAAAAATA
The DNA here is from genome assembly GCA_903632075.3 of Acanthosepion pharaonis. Taxonomy (NCBI): domain Eukaryota; kingdom Metazoa; phylum Mollusca; class Cephalopoda; order Sepiida; family Sepiidae; genus Acanthosepion; species Acanthosepion pharaonis. Next base: position 318,409 of record CAHIKZ030000679.1, on the reverse strand, counting down.
AAATAATTGAAAGGTGAATGAAAAAATAATACAGACTAGATTATGTTTATTACATTTTCTTTTGAGGAGGAGTTTAAAAACTAATGAAATAAATTTAGTAGCATGTATTTAAATAGAAAACTGCTAAAATGAAGTCAAATGGTAATGTAAAAAAATATCCCAAAGATTCATTTAGCGGTCTTAAAAAAACTAAACAAAAAAAACAAAAAACAATTGATTAAATAATAAATAAAAAAGCAATAAAGAACACTTTAGTTTAAACTAGATAACTTAAAAATCACCAATCAATAATTAAAAACTAAAAAGTGACGACAGATAACCCACAAGTACCGCAAAAAATATGTTACTATTTTTGTATTTAATTAATAATTTGTTACTTTTACATTGAAAGTAACACGGTTTAAAATAAATTTAACTTGCTAAATAAATAGAAAACATGCCTCAGTAAAAAGAAAAGAAAAGAGAGACTGACTTTTAAGGAAGTTGGGGGCGAAAAATTGCATTAAAAAAAGACAAAGATAGAAGAAGAAGAAATTCAGTTGACCCGACCCAAGATTCCAGTCCCAACTGACAAGAAAGAACCGACTATTTTTATTCGCCTCACTACTAGAGTAAATTCGGCACAGGGTCAGTTTATTGTCGAGACCCCCACAAAAAAAGCAAGGACAAAAATTGTCAGGTCCTCGCTGAGTCCAATGTCAGAAGAAGAAGAGAAGTCCTCTCTACAAAACCAGAAATCATTTATTGACATTCTAAAAGAAAACTTTTTGTAAGTAAATTCTGAATTGAAGATAAAAAGAAGAAGAGAGCTAGGAAGGAGGAATCAGATTTCTTTTCATGGAAGGAAAAAAGAAAGGAGAAATAATCACATTCTTTATGTCTGATACATTTTTAAAAATGTTTTTTTAGTTTATAATACATTTTTCTTCTTTATAGGAAATTAATTTAAAAAATACTGAATTTGAAATAAAGTTTGTAACAGTTTTTTTCTACATATATCCGTGAAAGTTGAAGTTTTTTTTTAGTCATTATTTAAATTAGGGTAAAACTTCGAATTTCATATTTTTATTTCAACTAGTCACCCCACATTTAAAAAGTGGAGATATCAGCTCTTTTTTTTTTTTAAGCCAATATTTATAGATTTTTTGGAACAGCCTAAAAATATCTTTCAGTTTATCTCTCAGAAAAAAATGTCATCATAAACAACAGTTTTAAAAGTGCGAACAAGTTTTATTTAAAATTTCCTAAAAGTTTTTATTTTACTTTATTGACAACTACATTTTGGCCCTATTCTTGCAATTAACAAATTAAAAGTAAAATTTCAAAGAAGATTAATTAAATTAAAAATTAACAAGTACGTGACTACTCCCAACTGAAATGAAAAAAGAGAATGAAATAAATTGTTTTTTTTGTTTTTTTTTGTAAGTTTTTTGTTTTTAATTTCTAGTAATGTAAAGTAATCATTGTTAGATTAGATTTTTGTTTTAAACTCGGATTTTCTTTATCACTCATCGAGTATTTATTTAAAAATTTAAGGTACTTTTCTTTTCAGTACTGTTAGTTACGACTACACAACATATTTTAGAAAGCCTTAGAAGCCGCCGTAGAAAATTATCTATGGAAAGATTGTAAAATGTAACTTAGTTTAAAATTTAAAACAATTTTTTAGTCGTTTAAAATTGAACAACTCGGCACTTGTAGTCGTATCTGAAATGTGCTTACTTTTAAAAAAGTGAAAACAAACATAGAGCGGAAATACATAATAAAATAAAATAAATTATCATCTATTATTTTTTCAGTTTATTCTTTTTTTTAGTTAAGTAGATTGGTCTACTTATAAAACAGGAATAACTTTAGACAAGCACAAGATACCGCCAAAGCAAAAAAGAAAAACTGAAATTAAATCAGAAAAAAAAAACGCTACCACTTGTTTTTAAAATTTTTTTCAAAATTCAGGAAATTATCCGATTTAAATGAAATTTTCAACACTTATTCATTAATAAATGAGCTGTCTATTAAATAAGTTATTTTATTAGAAAACCTGATAGAAATATTGAGGGGGTGTCAGTAATCCCCCTACATAGTGAATACTTTTTTTAATTTTAAAATTGGGATGGGTTGATGACAAATATATTTTTAGTTTTAAAGGTCCCTGAAGATAAAAATAATTGCAATATCAAATCAGAAAATCTTGAAAATTTGTCCTGAAACTTTAAAAAATAATTCAATGAAATAGAAAAAAAAAAATGAATAGAAAATACATCATTTTCTTACAGATTTGACAAGGGAAAAATCAAAATCTATTATAGGGAAAATTTATTTTTGAAAAATATTTTCAGTGCGATTTTGAAATTGCTAATGACGAAAAAGATTTTTTTTTTTTATTAAATAAAGACGAGTTTGGAGAATTGAAAAACGTAAAATCTGATGCCATTTTTGCATCAGAAATATTTTAAAAAGGATTTTATTTTATTTATTATTTCGACAACTGTTGGATTATATTTTTGTATGGAAATATCAAATAGGAAAAATTTCTCAATCACCTCCCTTTTCGGGAGATTAATATCTTAGTACTGAATTTTATCAGCCCAACCTTTTTAGCACTTCCTTGAATTTAATAAATTTTAAAATCAGAATAATTAAAAAAAAAGACCTCATTGGGTGCAATTAATTATTTTATGACATCAAACAAGGAAGAAAATAATAATAAAAGCAATAAATTAAGTGTGGCAATAGCATTTAACTATTTTTTAATTAATTCCTTCTTTTATACTTCTAACATAGTATAAAAAATAAAATTAATTCTACTAAGTTTATAAAAATGTCAGAATAAAAAAAATATTTTTTTTTATCAATTTAGAAGGGGCCCCTGTTTATAATATGATAATGTAAAATTGATCCCTCTGTTATACAGATTTATCTGGACTGGAAAATTGTACACACTCAACTGGTTGCAGTGCCAAATATCACCCCTTATAGTCATGGACACTAAATACTGAGTGAGGTGTAATGTGTTGCAGGCATGGACATTTGCATCTGTTCAGTATCTTCACCTGTTATTGGTCTCCAGATGCAGTCACCAAGTGATTTATCGTATACCCACTAGGATGTGATTATTGAAGAATCCCTCTGGCCATTCTAGCAAGTTGTCATTTTGTTGATCTAAGGAAAGGTAAAAATTATAGATAGAAAGAATAAATGCCAATGTAAAAAACCCTACCATGTTTGTTTAAGATAATAATGATTTAGTGATCTAAGTCTTACTAATTAATCCATAGCTGTGGGGAAGTGGTGGATTCATACCTAGTCAGAATTTTATAAACATGCAAGAAATTATGATGTGGATATAAAAAAAGGGTTCAATTCTATATTACAATCATTATATAAATTGATTCCTCACTTTGTGGCCATGGTTGTTTCTATACATATATATTTCAGAGAATGTAAATAATTCTCTAAAGACATGCCTTTGTATCTAATCAATATTTCATTGATTTATTTGTTTTCTATGGTTTATCAACTCTTACCAGGTTAATAAAGCCAGAAAATATTTTTAGATTTTTAGAATTTTTTCTTTGGCAGATATCAATGAAATTATTACTATCTGATACAAGTCTTACTAATTAATGCATAAATAGGGAGAGAAGAAGTAAATTTATACCTTTCCTAAAGCTATTTGCATGTCAGTGATTATAACAAACCCCACTGGAATTGGAATTCAGCTTTCCAGTTAACAATTCTGAGCCATTATTCATTACACCACCTGCACACCCAAATTTACAATACCTGGTTTTCTCAGTGCTGACCAGGCTCAACATTGCTTAACTTCAATGATCACATGGGAAATGGTGTTTCAATGTGATTTGATTGTAAGCCTCCTTCAGCTTGAGGAGAGAGAGATATAGTGTGTGGATATGATGATATTTCTGCAATAGTCCCGAAGAAAAGTGCTCCTGAAGTGACTCCTGTTTTCTCTAAACTCTACAATAAATGCCTTGTAGCTTCTTACTTTCCTGCTTGTTGGAAATTCTCTTCTATAGCTCCAGTCTTAAAGAACTCATGCAAATCATCTGATTCTTCTATCAACATATTAGCATTCTATCTCTTTTTAGTAAATTACTAGGCACTTTAATAAACTTTGAATTGGTTAAGCATTTCACCTTGCAGGGTTTTCTTTCAGATAAGCAATGTGGCTTTCGCTGATGTATTAACGATTGTTATTGAAAGCTTTAGATAAGAATAGTGAAGCTTGAGCTGTTGGTTTGGATATCTCTAAGGCATTTGACAAAGTTTGGTATACCAGATTTCACAAGTTGAAAGCTTATGGTTTTTCTGGACAAAGTTTTGAACTGATTCAGCATTTCTTATCAAATCATAAAATGAAAGTTGTTTTAAATGGCCACTCTTCTAGATCTTTTTGAATTAATGCAGGTATCCCCTAGGGCCCTATTCTTAAACCTACATTGTCTTAATTTTTATCAACAACCTTCCTGATATCTTTACTCAGTATCTATATTGATGACATAACTATTTTCTTAATAGTAAGTTTGATTGGTTCAATAAGGTCAAATTAGCAGCTGATCTAAAAATGAACTATAAGGAAGGGCTTGTTAATTTTAATGCATCCAAAATAAAACTGCTCTCTTAATAGTCTGAGAGAATCCTTTTTGCATGGCTGATGCTAACCACCAAGAGAGTGAATCATTGAGCCTACTCGGATTAATGTTTTCTACTGACATGAAGTGGAAAGATTTTATTGAACCAATTGCTAGGTCTGCTGTGAAAAATGTTGGTTCACTGTGGCGTGCTAGACAATTTTTCTTGATAGAATCTATCTGACATAATTATAAGTCTACCACTCATCCTTGCTTTGAATATTGCTGCTGCCACACCTGATCTGAAGCTCCTGCTCCATATTTAGAGATTCTTGATAAAATTCAAATAATATATATATATATATATATATATATATATATATATATTTGTCCTGCCTAAAAACAACAAACTGTATTGGTCAATGTAAAATATATAATGATAAAAAGAAGACGGAGACTTTAATTATACATTTTGATTATAATTTATTTTGTGATCACCCTCTTGCATTCCCTTCAACTTAAAGTCTCCACTGACCATTATATTTTGGTCTAAAAAACAAATGCTTACGTATTACTATATTAATACCAACCTTTATTTGAATTAAGATCTTTTTCATTAAATTAATTTGAATCAACCTGGTTTGTCCTGCCTAAAAACAACAAACTGTATTGGTCAATGTAAAATACAACCCAATATAAAAATCTCAAAATTATAGAATAAATTCTCGGTTGGGTGAACTGACTACTACCAACCACTAATCCTTTAGCCCATTCTTTACCCATCTCTTCTCTCTAACCTTCCCTCCCCACTACCAATCTAATGTGTTTGTCCAGTGTATTTTCTCCATTTATGGAGGAGATTTCAATCTGAAGAGTTGAACACCTTGGTGTTCACAAAATAAATTATAATTGAAATGGATAATTAAAGTTTCCATCTTATTATCATTATAATGTTCTGTAGTCTACATTGAGCTCTCCCTGGATTTATATCCTCCTCAAAATTATCCCTTCCAGTCACAAACTGGTAAGAAATATATATATATATATATATATATATATATATATATATATATATATATATACAGTACATATGCAATTACACATGTACATATGTAATTAGACATTACATACATACACACAATTATTTTTATATACACTGTATGTATTAACACACAAACTCACTAGAAAAAAATTTGCTCCCCTTAAAAATCAATATCCCCACTCTGTGGGGTGTGCACCCACATTGGGAACCACAACTTTAATCCATTCAAAGCTAGGACCTGCCATACCACATATATAGTGTCAAATAGGGCACCTCGAGGTGGTGTAATGGTTCGCAAGCTTGTTTTGCTAGAACAATTACAACTGAGTAGTGAGTTTGATTCTCACTGGGTGCCTCCTACTTTCGGTCTTGTGCCACATCTAAGCTGTGGTTAGAAAATCACTATATAGTGTCAAATCATCCATATTCTCTTCATATTCTATTGATAAGGAGCAAGTTCCACTCAGACAACTTCTTCCCCAGAACTGTTACTTTGTGGAACTGACTCCCAAGATGATGTCCCATTGACCACTACAATCTTAACCTCCTCAAGTTGAGGGTCAACCATTATCTAACCTACATATCCTCATAATATACATCTCTTCCTTCTCCTTTACACCCTTACATCCATCCCATTCACCAAACTTCTACCTTGTGTGGCTCTTGGGATTTCTATTGAGTGAATAAAAAAAATCCACTAGGTTACTATCCTGTGAACCAAAATTTGACAAATGCAAAGAAAGATGAGGACATTAGTCCAAATGTAAATAATGATATTATTAAATGATTAATAAATAAGTAAATAATTATCCTACAAATTATGATAAACTACATCCAGCAGCACAGCCTATAGTTGGGAGATTGAAGGTTTTGAGGAGCATAGAACCGCCTCTTAATTACTGTTGTTTTCAGGTTCACCCTGATCAGGGGTGGTAGCACTGGTTAGTGTCCCAGCTATGGGCAAATAGTGAATTCCCAAACAAAAAAAATCAAAACGTTAGGAAAGTATAAAAATGCATTTTTATAGTAAAATTACCAGCAATACATTTTTATAGAAAAATAACAATCAATACAACATTAAAAAAGTATAAAAATAGATTTTAATAGAAAGATTACCAGCAATATATTTTTATAAAAAATTAACAATACATTTTTGCCATAAAATTACCAATAATATATTTTTCAAAAAATTACCAACAATATTTATTATCTACAAACTATATATCTAAAAAGCATAGTTTGCCCTGGAAGTATAAAGTTATGTACAAAATATATGTAGCTAATGCCATAAAATTGCACACAAAATATTTAGATTTTGGCATTAAATAATTTGTAGAGATTAATATCCTGCTAAACAAAATCAGTCAATTATCCCAAAAATTAATTGACAGCTTTGGTAGATTGTATTTTGTACTTGTTTGAAGGAATTCATTTTAATTTTTGTTAGCACGAAAGGAAAGCAAAAAAAAAAAAAAAATACCAAAATAATGAAATAAATAATTTAAGTGTATAAATGTTATTTTTGTGTCCATGAATTTCTGCTTGTGATTAAATGGATATTTTATATTTGTCTTTAGATTGCAAGTATGGAGGAAGCTAAAAAAAAACATTTTCTCACTGAGAATAATGAAACTAAAATTGCATCTGTGACTGAAAGGGTTTCTACAAACATCAACAACTTGCAAATAATTAATTCAATCCCAGCCTTCCTAAATGTCTTCTGCCTCAAACTCCAACCATCGTCAACTGCAGACAAAGATTCAAACGATAAGAAAACTAATATTATATACATGCACCCTTCAGGCAGCAGTGCTCTTTTGGGTGCTGAAGGAATGTTTGTGGTGTTATTGCATACTTTGGAAGACATGGTTGATCAACCTGCTAAATGCACAATTTTATATTCTAAGCAAGGATCAGTGTTTTATGTTGGATATTATAAGGACGATCAAAACTTATTAGTTTTTGCAGTTAGGAAAGAGGCATTCAGTTGTCATGAGGTCTGCTCATTGATGGACAATGTTGTGCAACTAATACGGTTTTTGTATGGTTCTTTAGATTTAGCATTTCATCGTAAAAAATGCCACAGAAAGCTGGATAAGATTTTTTTCTCTGTAGAACACCTTTTACGGCAAAATAATGAAAAATTCTTGATGCCTTTTCTGAATTATATTCCCTTCCTTCCATTACCAAAGATCATCCAACTTAGATTTGATGAAATTCTTGGGAGTTTAGGATTTGCTGACTTTTCAAGACAAAAATCTGAAGATGATCTTTCTTGTCAACAGCAGCCACTAGATTTGGTTGGTTCCTGTCTATTCTGCAGTGGTTACTTACTCTGCAGCCATATATCACCAAAAACCCTGGAAGACATTTATCTTTATTTAAAGTTTAACCAACTCTTAGACTTCTCTCCTTTGAAAGCTAATCAACAAATCATCTTATGGAGAGAAATATTTCCCACAGAGCATCGAAACAAAAAAGAAATGCCATTTGGCTATGCAGAAAGTGATTCTCGGTATTTTCTGCAAATTGTCACTTTAGAAAACAAAATGTTATGCATTTTATTACGAGCACCTAAGTGGAAAATATCCACAATCACAGAAAAACTCCCCCCTCCTCCATTTTACATTGAGCGACTAAAAAATTTGCTTTCAAAATTGGAATCAGTTATTCAGAAGTTTGTTGAAAAGTCTGAATTATTTGCTAAAGAAAATGTATCTTTCTCAAATCCACAGAGTTCTTTCTGGCAACAATTTATGTCTTTGCTGAAGGTGCCTCCTATTCATTACCCCAATTTGTTGTATCCTAAACCTCTCCAAAAGAAAAATGAAATTTCCAAAGATCTTGGAGTTTTCAATTTGACAATACAGTCACCAGATTTATCAGACACTGTCCTTTTACAACCTGGGACACACTCAGCAGATTCTAATTTCGGAAACCTGTCGAGATCATTCACCAGTCCTTTTGTCAAAGAAAGAATTGATAAATTCTTGCCAGTACACAATACCAGCATTTCCCAGAATATCTCAGTGACTGCCACTTTACCAAATACCTTTCAAACACCAGAATATTCCAATCTCATACCAATCCAAAATCTAGCTCCTTCTTATCATGGAATTGTGGTCATTCTGCATCTTCAAGCTGGTCAAGAAAATGTGGACAAAGGGGTGCGGATTAATGGAAGCATTAGATACAATCAAAGTCTTATTTCAGAATTCAACTGGTATGTATTAAATTAATTTGGGTAAGCTGAAAGAAAGGAATGACAAACATGCATTGTTCTTAGTGATTTTTTATATTGATATATACATATCACAAATTTGTCTCACACCAGTGTGAAAGGGACAAAAAGTGAGAAGGTCTTACTTGTAATATCTCCCAATGAGAAAAAGAGCAGGTCGGTAGTATCCTTTATATGCCAAGATACCATGTGGGTTCCCTACAACTGTGGGTTTGTCACTTCTTTCTTCTTCACAGCCTACATTTCCAAAGAAACAATTTATTCATGTACTCTTTATATAAGCAAAGATATTTGTAAGTTAAAACATTATTTTTTACTTTAATTCAATAATTTTTCATTTCTTTTAAAGATTTTTTTACACTTAATATTGTTCTAAAGGATAAAAAAAATGGAAATTTTTTTCTTAAAGAAAGAGAGCCTATTGTCTTTCATGGAAAAAAGCTAGTATTTTTAAAACAAAGAAACACTTTATTAAATAAAATGATTGCTTTGTGTATTTGAATCTTTTCATTTTTCAGTTTAATTTAATTTTTTATTATTATTTAAAGAATAATTGAATGATGTAAGCTTTATGTATGTAAATAAATCATCATATTTATTTTTTATATAAATATAGCGAAGAAAATGGCAACTTACCTAGTCAAACGAAGTGACAGCGCGCCAAGTATATCGTACAACGGAAAATGTGCCGAAAAAGAAAATTACTTACCAAAAAAAAGGGCACGTATTCCGCATGACATGCTGAAAACGGAATATTTAAATTAAAAAACAAATCTGTTGCCAGAGTTGCTATAGAAGTATTTTGATATGCAAAAATTGAGCATCCTCTCCCAGCTGTTGACGAATGGAAAAAATGATCGGCTGATAAACGCAGTTGGTGTTCTCAAATCAGGGAGAAACTTCGAGTATTTTGGCTACCATGTTTGTTGGAGAACGAGTTATTTTTCTGACTGTTTGCATGCATTGTAAGATAGTACCTGTGAATCGAGTTTTTGGCATTTCTTTCTGCTCCCGATGTTTGAGCCTGAACTTAGTAATTTATTCTCTGCTTTGTGGAAGTAATCTGTGACAAATATTTCCTTTGCAATTCCAGATCGCTTACAATAAAATAAATAATTTAGGCAAACATGGATAAACATGCCCACAATAAGAGGGAATATCAAAAAGAGTATTTTTCCAATGACACTGTTTTCTAACTGCCTTCACTCTTTGACATTGTTTATTGTTTTAAAAAGCAATGATTAGAATTGTAATAAGTGCTAAACATATGAAAGAAAATTTATTTGGTTGGATTGATGTGAGTTTGTGACCTTGGGTTTCATGCTTTTGCGTTTGTCAACATTTTTTGTTCTTGAGAATTTACAACAAAAATAATAAACACTATTTATTTATTATATTATTTATTGAAAATGTTGGTAAAACATCATCTAATTGCCAATTGATTCAAACTTTATAAAATGGTAAATAATAAGGATTTCCTTAGAGTTGGTTCAAATCTTATCTTACTTATTATAAAACGCAGGTTGTGTGTGTGTGTGTGTGTGTCTGTAACGTTTATATGTTGGATCGAATTTCCTACATTTTTTAGCCGATTTCAACAAAACTTCACAGGACTACATAAAATTACCTTGTGGTGGTTCTAACGGGGCCGAAAATGGGAAAAATACAGTTGTTTTTTAATAAAATCAATTTGAAAACACGATTAAGACACATTGTGAGAATGAAAGGGGGAGAACTCACCCACGAAAATGTAAACAAAAGAGCATAGCATGATGAAAAAGACGCGAACTTGACGAAAACAAAATTTTATCGTCTAATGTTCATATTATTATTAAAGAGAGGAAAGATCAAAAAAGTATTTTGGGGTATTTTTTTACATTTTTAATCGTTCCTAGCACGTCTGAAATTTTAGTTAAAAATATTGTTTTTTTGGTAAAAAAAAAGGGCAAATAATCATTTTCAATCATTTTTTTTGATTTGATAAAAAAATTAAAATCTTACTTTGATATTCTTTTAAAAGTCAATTATCATTTTTCAAAACTGATTTTAATAAAAACAGATATTATACTGTTTATTTAAAATATTTTGAACCAAAAACAACTTAGCTTCTGCGCCAAAAAAATGTAATTTGAAAATAAAACAAAGCAGGTCATAACCTTTCGTGTCGCTTGACGATTGACGAAAGGCACATTCATAACGTTTAGATAACTTACGGGAGGAGAATTCTTTCTCTGGATGGAAGGAAGTGAAATTATTTAAGTGAACAAATTATTTACCTTGTTACTTGTTACTTTCAGCGCTCTAATTTTTTATTTTTTAAAAAATTTTTTTTTGTACTTAGCTTTCATTTTTACATTTACGATGCTTTATGGAAAATATAAAGAAATTAAAAAATAAGACTGTTAATAGTGAGATTAAATTTCATAAGAAAAAGGTATCTAATTAATTTAGGTACCTTTCTTATGAAAATTTTATCAAAGTGTACATAAAATACTATAATTTTATGTACATTTATTACATTTTACTGTGTTATTTGTATTTCCATTCATTTTATTATTAATTTTGATATTTCATTTATGGAAAAATGTCATAACTGAGATTAATATAAAAATAAGATCATATAAATTAAAGTTTAGCAGTAGTTAAATTTCATAAGATGATACTGTTATTTGTAGGTACCCTTCTCAGTTGAAATTGAAAACTCAAATTAACTTCTCCATATGTGTTTTGCAAAAGTAAAGGGCTTAACAGCGGAGAACAATGCTGAACTCAAATAATGCAACTAAATTGTATTCTGGTTGGTCTTCTGTACTTGATAATTACTGTCCGACTATAAACACAAAAATTACATTTCTTAATTACCATGGCTAATCTGATTGGTCCAAATTATACAATTTTCAAAGCACTAGACAATGACAATCTCACACGGACATTTTGAAAGGTTGATGTTGCTTTTAACTAATGTTAAAATATTTTTTAAAATTCAATTTAAACATTTTTTAAAAATCTTTTTAAAATTAAAGAAATAAGAAATAATTGTATTAAAATTCAATTTTCATTGAAAAAATTTTTTTGCTTTCAGAAAATATTGTCCATATTCATAAAAACAAATTAAAACAAATAAAAAGCATTTGAAACTAAATAATATATTTGTTTTATTGAATTCTGTATGTTAGAATTCACAGCTGATTTTCAGGTACGTTAGCCAAAAAAAAAAAAATACATGATTTGCATTCTTCAAAGCCTTGTGCTTTTAACTATTGTAATCACTAAAACCGATGGTCTCAATTTCTAGAGTTTTTTCATAAAATTAGTTATGGGGTGTTAATAAATATAAAAAAATATTTCTGCCATGACTTTAATTATATAATTATTTATAATAATTTCGATCATCTGTGAATAGTTTCTGAAAGTTTCATTAACATCTGACAATTATTTTTATTTTTGCAAGATTTTCCAAATTAATGTGTGTAAATACAAAAAATGCGCTAAAAATTATCTATGTTATTTACTACCCCTTGTTGTGACAAAGAGAAACAAGGTTTTTTAAATCAAAATTTAGAATATTCTAAAAAGATGGAAAAAATTTTTAAAAATAATTAAAAAAAAATTTAGTCTATCCTCTTCATAAAAACATAAGCATTTTGACGATAAAATTTTGTTTTCATAAACTTTGGCGTCTTTTTCATCAGACTATGCTCTATGTTTTAGTGATTCCTTGGAGTGACTTAGGTTAAAAACCAAGGTTGTTTATGGTGTGTGTGTGTTTCCTTTATATATGGGATTGGATTTCTTACATTTTTCAGCCGATAAAACAAAATGCACTTTTTTTTTTTTTGGGTAGAATTTCTTATAGTCTTGCACACTTTTTTTTTTTTATTTACATTCAGAATGCTTTAAAAATTCCATTTACAAGACAATTGTTTATAATAAAATTCTATTCACCAATCGATAGACTCATAACGATTGTAAACAATGTTTTTTGTTTGAATTTGGGTTTGACCAATTCGTAAAAAAAAAAAAAAAAAACTAATTAAGACATGCGTATCCGTCAACCTTAAACAATAATCTTTGTTAATTTTATTTTTCAGTCTTTATGATGGTCGATACTTGATCTATCTCTTACTGTTACATCCCCGGGCAATGCCGGGCTCTACTGCTAGTATTTTAATAATTTAGTAAATGTTTATAAATTTATTGGTAAATGAGAAATAGTGCATTGCATTAGTTTTAATTGTATTAGTTTTTAGAATGTTGTAAATATAAAATGATTCTTGTAAATAAACAATTTAATTCTTTGTCTAATATTTGTCTTCTTACTATTCTTCCAAGTCCTTGTTCTGCTATTCATTAAGTAACTTGATCATGCCCCCCCCCACAACTTCCAAACTTTTGTAACACTTAGTAATATTTATTTATTTATCATTCCTCCCAGTCCCTGATCTGCCATCCATTTACATAAGCTTGTTAACTAGGTTGATCATCTGCTTCTAAATCCTTGTAACTATATGCAATATTTGTCTCCTTCCAGTCCATCTTCTGCCAATTATTTACACAAGGAAGGTTACTTGCTGTCACTCTTTGCCCCTCTTGCCTTCAATATGTCCTCTGAGTGTCAAATTCTCCAAGCCCTCTTTCCTCATTATGTGTCTCAGAAATTTCAACTGTCTCTTTCTGATTATAAATATAAAGTATCCTTTTTGTTAGTAATTTCATTAAAACTTTCTCCTTGCTCACAGTCTCCATCCATGGTATTCTCAGCATTTTTCTGTAGAACTGCATCTCTGTTGCCACAAATCCTCTCTTCATCTAGTCAGAAATTGTTTAGCATTCATTACCAGATTGATATTATGAAGAAATATTATTTTCTGTTTCTAATGAAATTTTCCTGTTTCTTTATACTTTGTTTTATTTTTGGAAGACATCTTCCATTATTCCAATGCACCATTTGAATTTCAGTGTCACAATTACTGATTCTTATCAAAACACTTTCCAGATATTCAAATTTCAGTAGTTGCTTGATTCTAACATCTCCAATTTGTGGCTGGTATCTTCATATGTTCTTCTGGCTGATTACCAAATGATTCAGTCTGTCATTCATTTCTTTTTGTTTCTTTTCATTCAGGAAAATTATCATAACGAAACAATAAATATAATTTTCATTCTAGACAAGAAAAAATGATATTCATCGTTTATCTATTTAGTAAAGAAAATAAAATCTGATTGCATTATTCTCATTAAAATAAACAACACCTAAAAGAATTTAAATTTATATTGAATTTAAAAATAACTTTAAAACATGTCATTCTGCCAGTAATGCTAATTCCTAACCACTGACAATCCCTTTCTTCATTTACAATGCATTTCTATATTGAAACACTGCTACAAAATAATAATTTTACATATAATAGCCCTATTCTGCCAGTAATGCTTGCCTTCATTCCTGACCATTGACAATCCCTTTCTTCCTCATTTCCAATGCATTTCTATAGTGAAACACTTTTACTTACCCAAAAATTTTTACTAGATACAGAAATTGATGATACTAATTCAATATTTTATTCATGTATATGAAAAATAATTCTCTGAAAATCTTAATCCAAGGGAAGTAATTCATGTCTGATGTTGAAAAAGAAAGAAATATTCCTCAAACGCCTTCAAATCACAAAATGAGGTTCAGATTCTATAGAATCACAATTTATTTAAAAATATTTTTCTGTTATTTTTTCTTTGGAAATAAGTTGTTAAAGTTGAAGGATTTTTTTCTAAAATCTGTTTTTTTTTTCTTTTGGCCATTTTTTCTAATTAGTTAACATTTTACAAATATATGAGTTTAGCGATGGTATATTTTGTCTATATGCTTAACTGTTTTTTTATATTTGCATCTTTAAAAATATTTACCAAACAACTGTCATTGGTATTTAACCAAATTTGTATAAATGAAAGTCTGCTGCTGAAATGCATCGTAATATTCTCAAGAATATTCTCAAGTTGACATGAAGTGGAAAGACTATATTGAATCCATTGCTAGCTCAGCTGTTAAGAAAGTTGGTTCACTGTGTCGTACGAGATAGATTTTGTCTCCAGAATCTATCTTATATATCTATAAATCTACCATTTATCCATGCTTAGAATATCACTGCCACATATGGTTTGGTGTTCCTGCTATATATTTCAAGATTACTGATAAAATCCAAAGAAAAATCTGCAATGTTATTAGTTCTGATCTGACATCCCAGCTTCAATCACTTTTTCACCACCATAATTTGCTTCCCTGTACTTTCAGGGTAATTGTTTGGATGAAATCTTTGCTATGATACCTAGACTTTATGAAATTAAGTGCAGTATTAGCTTGGCAGCAAGGTCTCATTTTAATGTAAAAATGGCTAGATGTAACAGTTCTATGCTAATAGTTTCTTTTCTTGCAATTCTCACTTGTAGAACTCTCTTCCGGCTACTTGCTTTCCAGTCAAGTGTGATCTTAAAAAATTTTAATGCAATGTCAGTTCCTATCTTCTGTCTTCTTAATTCCTGTTCTTTTATTATCCTCTTTCCTTAATAATTTTCTTTTTCTTTGTGGATGTGTTTTGACAAGGTCAAATCTTAACCCCCTGAACCTTCCACAAGACTGTTTACACTAGTGAATTGGATTTTTCATACAGGTGTACAATGGAAGACAAAATTAGTAGTTTATAATTAGAAGCTGTTACAATTTAAACTAAAATAAAAAACTGCTCCTAAAACTTTGTCATAAATTGTACAGCATGAAACTCTTTGTTTTGGTATTAATTACATTTTATAAAATGAGTTGTTAAAAGGCATTTATTAATTTTAGCTAAAATGAGGTCAGTTTTTTTAGGTGAGGCACTAATTAAATAGATAATTGATCTCAATACCACAGACTTTTTGCATAATTTTCCAAAGGTTGATGCCTATAAACACCAGTGGTATTATAATTTTGTATTTCCCTTATCTCAAAAGACCAGATATTTAAACAGGATATAAATCCATGATGATTTAATGCAAAAAAATGAAAAATCTGGAGTCTTTGAAACTTTCGTTTCACATAAACTCTGCAAAATAATCATCCATCACATCACAATTTGTTGGTCAATGTATTGCTTAGATTATTGATTTGCATCTTTATCACACAGCTCCTATGTGATTTGTGGTTGGAAAGGGGGAAAAGCATAATAATGCTCAAATGCTATACATTTTTTTTATTAATTCATCCCAAGGAAAGTGATATTGCTACTAAGATGCAAGGGGTTACTCAGAGTGAAAAAAAATGAAGACTTTAGAAGGAACTTGAAACCCAATTCTAAACAGAAAAAAAAAGGATAAACTTCTACTCCTGTTAAAAAGACCAGGAAGGTGTGTGAACTGGATGATAGGTAAACTTATCTACTTCTATTGAGGGGAAAAAGTAAATAAATAGTAAATAAAATTTCAGAGTTTTAGGTGGAGACATTAAAAGCATAGAGTTGAAGTAGATTTTAAAAGTAACCAGAAACCCAATCCTAAACAGGAAACAGAGGATAAACCTATACTCATTTTCAAAAGACCAGGGAGGAGTGAGAACTGAATGATAGGTTCTACCCTGAGTGAGAAAAAAATAAAAATGAAAAATAAATAGTAAAAACAATTTCAAATTTTAGACAGAGACGTTAAAAATATAGAATTGGGTTTCTGGTTCCTTCTAAAGTCTACTTCGACAAACCAGAAACCCAATCCTAAACAGGAAACAAAGGATAAACCTTGTTCAAAAGAACAGGGGGGGAGCACAAACCAGACGATAGACAAACCTATCAACCCCTATTATTAACTTGTTCTTTTACTTCACTATCTCTTTTCTCTGAATACATTTATTTGTCCATTTCTTACAATTCACGGGTATCCTTTTTTTTCCAGGTGTTGTTCCAGAATCAAACAACATTTTAACAGAGCCAATTGGTCAAATCGACTGCAAACTGAAAAAAAGTCTTACAATCAGTCTCTGGAAATCAAAGAATATGGCGTTTTACTGAGGCATCAGTCTAAGAAAACAGTAAAAAGCAAACAAGTTGAAAGCCAAGATTACTGGGTCGTTGGGCGTCAACTATGGCGTGACCATCACATTAAACAACAAGTCTTTGTCTGTTTTCTTGACAACACCCCACAAAACCTCATTGAATTTGCTTTCTGTATTTCATTTGGACATAACTGGACAGTTTAGGTTAATTTTCACAGCCATAAATTGTGGCTACTTTACTATGAACTTCCTGGTCCTCTTTTTGAATGTTTTTTCTTGTATTTTTTTGTTTTTTTACTTTTCTCCTAAGATAAGGCCTAAGTGCCACACAAGGTAGAGGGTTGCTAAATGGGGATGCTGTAAGGGAATATAAGGGAGTTTAGTGATTAGTTACTACATAAAATAATGATAGTGAAAAAGAGTACATGCAGAAAATAACAGACTGTGACACTATTTAGCTATGGTAGTTGATTAACTAATTAGCCATAAAAATTAAACAAGAAAATACGGAGAACAGAAAGGAAGATATCCTAAGATTTTATTTTTACTTTAAAAAAAAGTTACTTTTCTCAAGAAACCAGGGATTTGTGTCAATGGTAAATTCACAGAAGGGCAATGTGGCGAGCTTTTGACAATTGATTAATGTTAATTGTAAAAGTTCTGGTTAAGAAAACATGAAATAAACAGAAAGTGACAAAGATATCATTCGAAATCGCAAAGGAGTTGGCCAAGTGACAGGGCCATGTGTTAAATGTAAGAATTTTTGGCATAGGAAGATGTTCTGCAAGATATGCTGTTCAATATGGAAAGATTTTATTTTTACTTTTCTCAAGAACCTGAGGATTTGCATAAATGGTAAATTCACAAAAAGGCCATGTGGTGAGTTTTTGACAATTGATTAATGATGATTGTGGGGGTGCTGGTTGGGAGAACACAAGATAGCCAGAAAGTGTCAAAGATATCATTCGAAATGCTAAGATTTTGGGAGTTGGCCAAGCGACAGGTCCATGTGTTATTTGTAAGACGAAAAAGGGAATTTCATAAACAAATTTGATAATTCTGAACTCAGAAATCCTGAATAAACAGGGATGTCAAAGAGTTAATTAATGAAGCAAGCTTAGCCACACCTGCATAACCGAGATGCCATTGGTCGGGTGGTAGCAATGGTGATAGGGGGAGGTAAATTGGTAAGAAAGATAGGGAAATTACTAATGCCAACTGAAATGATTTGGTATGAGGTACCAATGTGAGAAGGAGGGAGTTTAGGAGGATGGCTATCCTGCAACCTCTCCTCACAGACGAAGGTATCCCCTCAAAAATAGGAAGTAATTAATTTTCCAAAAATGGGAAGTAATTAATTTTCCTAGCCAGACAACAAAAGGACAATTGTAGGAATCAGAGAATTACTGCAAACCCCAGGCTGTGTTTAAACCCGCACTGGTTTTTGGTTGAAGTCCATATAAGCGAGCTCCCTTGGGCAATTCACCAGAGTTTTTCAGTTCGCTAGCAGGAATCAGAGAGTTACCTTGCAGAGGCTGGCCGAGAGATTCAACGACTTCTGCCTCCGACCTCGCCTTTCTACAAAACAACAAGTTATACTGATAAATGAAGCTAAGCCAGCACCTAAAAACTAAACTAGTTGACTTACAAGACCAGAACTTGCCTAGAAGTATAATAGTGTCACTCTCAGAAGAAATGGGTTGGGAAAAACACATACTCTTGTATAGAACAGACCGATAAAAGTTGATTTGCTTTCTTTCAACATACCTGAACCTTTTTCTGGTTTTTATTTATTTCTTTTTACACTTGTGTGACATCACCTCCAGTTTAGACTCATCTTGCACTATAGCCCGATGCCTGATTGATCTCATCTACCTAAGATCAAATCACAATGTGGGTAGGTTAGACTTGAGATCGAAGTAGTTACTTCAGTAACCAGTCATTGGAAGTGAGTTGAGAATGACGGAGCTGGTGTCAAACCAGTTGCACCTGGTGTGAAGCTGTTAGAATCGACCAACCATCCCATTTGGTACCCTGACCAAAGGATACTGCTGGGTAGTGATGACCACTGATTGACCGGGTCATGTGTTGTATACACAACAAAATGCTTATGAATATGTTATAGTGTGACTTACAGTTGGTGTGTTTTAGTGTGAAGCGTTCACAGCCCTTTTAGGTTCAGTGTGAAAAGTTCATATCACCAGTTTGGAAAGAGAAAAACCCAGAAGAGAGAGAGAGAGAGTTACTTTATGGTTAATATGTTTTTATAATTGAGAGCTGCTGCTGATACAAGGTTTATTTGTGCTGCTGCTAATATTATGTTTAAAAGCTCCTACTGATATTAAATGCACTACAGGAGGAAGGGTTGAAGATTATGAGGATATGTAGGAAAGATGATGGTTGACCCTCAATTTGAAATGGTTAATATGTGTCCATTCTGCATTTCAACAGTTCTGGGGAAGAAGTTGTCTGAGTGAAACTTCCTCCCCACCAATGGGAATGAAGATGATTCGACTCTCTATATGAAGCCGGGTCAAACCAAGGAATGTAGTTCGCCTGAACATCTGTCATGAAAATAGCAATAGAATAGCGAGAGGCTAGCAACATTAACACAACTATAGGAAAAGAGTTGAAGGTTAAAAAACAATTCATCACCCACAAGGCCATGTAAATGCTTTTGAACTTTGTTGAGGCAGGAAAGTGAAACTCTAAAAAAAAAAAAAGATGCAATAAGTAATGAATCATTTTTGAGTAATCTTTAACTCTTGTACCCACAAAAAACAGTGTGTCAAGACGGCAGTTTTTCCCTTGACATCACTGTTATTTTTACTACCTTCACTCCCTCAGCAATGTTTGTTGTTTTAAAAGGCAATGATTAGAATTTAAATAAAACCCCAACATATGAAAGTGAATTTATATAGGGTGAGGCAAAAATTGCACACCATTGGGGTTAAATGGATAGGTCAAAGAGGTCCTGTTGAGTGGCCACTGAGCTCACACACTTGGACTTTTTTCTGTGAAGCTATTTGAAATCAGTTGTTTATCAAATGCATCCAAGAAATATTGAGGAACTTAAAGAATTAAATATAAATACAGTAAAATGACAGGAAACTCTCCAGTGTGTTAATGAATCATGCAAGCACAGAATTGGAATGTGTTTTGAAAAAGAAGGAAGCCATTTTGAACAGCATCTATAGCAATGTCAATAACTAGTAAATAACATTTTTATGTGTAATCATACTTTTAATAAATTATTTCCATGGTGTGTGACTTTTGCCTCACCCTGTACATTTTCTTTATTTTTTGAGAATCTACAACAAAAATATTAAACACAACTTATTTATTAGATTGTTTATTTACAAGAATAATTTTATATTTACAACATTCTAAAAATATGAACCAACTAATTCATTTATCAATTTATAAAGAAATAAATCTGAAAATAATTTTTTTTACTCATAAATTTATAAAAAAATGTCTGTGAACAAGAAAATTTAAATAAATTTAATGAGTAACTGTAGTTATAAATTTTGAAAAAATGCATCTTCTGGGTATTTCTTCCATGCAGCAATTCATTGATATTTTTATAAAATTATGAATAAAAAAAAACTTGTTTTCACTGTTGCAATATTGCATTTTCATATTTTGATAATTTTTAAAAATTTTTGAATAAAAAGATTTTTTTTCACTTTTATTTCTTTATAAAATAGTAAATATTGCATCGTACTTGGTTCACATATTTTTATAATCTTGTAACTTATTGCCTAGGGAGTGAAGGGAAAAACTATCCTTTTGACACATCATTTGTTTCCAGGCACTTGTTATCAAAAAAGCATTTCTGATATTTTCAGGGTCATAAACTTGATGCAAACTTTCTCTGTATTTCATTTCTGGGAGGGTTTTCTTTTTTGTTTTTGTTTTCTTTTTTTCCCATTTTTCTTTTCAGAGAAGTTGTTGCATAGCCCCCTCATGCTAGGAGGTCCTGGTCAACAGTACAAATTTAATACAATGTTGTATATCTTCTTTTGGCTGGTGTTCACCAGATGTTTTGGTTCAGAGATGAAAGAACTTCAACACGGAGAAATTTAACTTATCTAGTTTTATTTTTCATGTTGACATGTACATTTTCTATCCAGTGGAGTTGCTCTTCCACCCACTGAGGAGCTGATCCAGACACAAAAGAGAACACATCTACATTGCTTGATAGACTCCCTGAAAAACCTTTCTCTAGATATCATTCTCACACTAGCTCAGCGAATCAAAATCAACTTCCCTATTATGTCTTCCATCTGACCTCAAAGGTTAACCTCTGGGAGTCAAGCCAAGATACACTTCCACTAAAAATAATAGCCTGCTAAACTATTATTTAACAAAGCTATGTTATGGCAGTGGGAAAGTAACTGAAGATAAGATACCTGATCGGGACCAATAATGGTGTTGATTTTTCTTTGGATTTTGTCAAGAATCTTTACATATATAGCAGAAGCACCAGACCAGATGTGTTTTGTTATTTGCATATTTTAGATAGTGACAGTAAAATACACACTATAAGATTATCCAAGGTGAAAAAGAGGATCCTCTTGGATTTGTGCTGAAAATGATCCATTCGACTTTCACACAGGAAAAGATCCCAACCAAAATTCATGCTAATATCAAGAAACTCATTAGACAACTAACTGGAAAGGATCAGTATAAAAATAAATAGACATAACGTAACATGTTTATACTATTAATAATTCAACAAATCAAGTTTGAATATATGTATGGAGGAAAGATGTATGACAATGTTGAAAATGTTTTCATGTGAAGTATTTCGTGTATGTATGTTTGAGTACATCAATAAGTTCAGTTTAATGAAAGTATTTATTTTATCCCCAAATATTTTTCAATATCATCTTCTTTGTTTATACACTTGTAAACTTACTTTATACATTTAATTTTATTAAAATTCTTAATAAATACACTTTTACAAACATTCAAATTGTTTACATTTTTTCTAATAAATGTTTGAAAGTTATTTTTTTACTTTTAATTATTTTCTCTAATAAATCTCTGTGAATGTGTGACTGAATCTAGCAATAGAAAAGCAATTTACTTGGCTTTGCTTACTGACTGCTAGGTTTCTACTTTTTTTTTAAAAAAGCATGACTCATTTTTTTCTGGCAACACCATCGTTTTTTCTCCAATCAATCCCATAAAATGGCTTTCTAACTTTTTTTATTTATTTTAAATCAAATTTTATAACTTAAACTTTTATTATAAGTTCAACAACAAAGAAACTTTCAAAATTAAAGACTGCTGTTTTACACTACACACGCTTCTTTTCCATTCACTTTACATTTTCTTAAACATTTTCAATTAAGTTTTAAAACGTTAGAAATAAGAAACAATACATTCGGTTAAAAAAGTATAAAAACGATAGTTTTTTAAAATTATTTTTCGAAAAAAAAAAAAAGATCCTTTTTTTTTTAAAGATGATTGAAGGTTTGTCGCTTTCCTTCCTGACTTATTGCCGTTTTTTAGTCATCGTATTTTTTATTTTCACGGCCAGATTAAAATTTAATAAAACCTAGATTTCGAATCGTATTATTATTATTTTTTTGTTGTTTTAATGCAAGTCTGACATTAGGTGATATTTATTTAAAAGAAAAAAAAAGTAACACGTGGGAACAATATCTTTTGGTGTAGAATATTAAGAAAGACAAACATGTCTACCGCAAACACCGGTTAAATCAATAAGTTAGGAAAATAATACATTATTTTCCAATATTGAACAAAAATAAAAAGGAAACGGGCATTTTTCAGGAAATATTTTCATTTTGTTTGAGAGAGAAATTTGAGGTAACGGTTAGATTGCAGTTCAAACTTTGAAATTGTCTCCCCCTGAGTGGAACTCTTCTCGAATTGAAGACCGGAAATAGATTCTAGACGGAGTGAATTGAAAGCAAATATGGCGGTGCAGTGAAAGTGTGGAATAAATTGTTTGAACTTTTTGCAGTGTATAAATTGACACATACCCATGCTCAATTCACTGAGCGAAAAACTAGTCTCTTATGTGTCACCGTCCTCTAATGGTGGACGTGCTGACATCGACAGCGTTGTAGAAGAAGTGCAATCAAGTGTTGACTATGATAATGGCGGAAAACATAAGAGGTGAGAACCTATCGAAAATTGATTTGAAAAACTGCGATTTTTATGTTATTAAAAAAGATAAGGCCGGTGTTTATGTTGATTTTTGGATCATATGAAGAATTATCAAAAACTGTCGATATCTCGGTCTTTGATTTAACATTGGAACGCATAAAATACTTAAAATTCAATAAAAACTTGCCCGTGTTTATTATTTTGGTCTCTTAAAAACAAAGTGTTCATACTTAGTTTTAAATTTCACAGCTTTTTCTATTTTTTAAATTACGTAAATATTTATTGTTTTCTCTGAGATGACCGCCTTGAAAAGATGAGTTTTGTTAATTTTATTTAGGCAACGTCAAACCTAATTCAGTCTTACGCGTTGATTTTTGTATCTTTAAAATAAAAATAAAATTAGGCTTCGTATTCAGTGTTTAATTTTTAAATCAATTTTTATATTAACTTTTTACTGAAAAATAGTTTTAAAAAAGTTAACACTTTTTGAACATTAATTTAAATGTTATTTATTTTCATTTATTTACTTTTTTATTTTTGCAACATTTTTTTTTAATTACAAAATTTAATTTTTTACCGAAATTTTGAGTTATGCCTTGACGCTCGAGAAATATGTGAAAAGTGAAACTAATAAATTTCATAGTCAATCATAAAAAATATATTAATTTGAAAATTGTAAGTTACTCGAGTCCGTGGCTTGAACGAAAAAAATGTAAGCAAAAAAATTTTGTCATGTGTTGTCCGTATCTAAAAACAAAACGTGGGAATAAAATAAATAAATACATTCAGTTTTTTCGCATATCTCTCTTGTCAAGAAATATTGACAGTCTTATTTTTAATAATAAAGTTTTTTTTAATTGGTCACTGGGTCATTATCTGCATATTAACCAATTTTTTATATGAAGCACAACCTTTTTTTTTTTTTTTTTTTTTTTTCTTAAATATCTGTCAATACACTAGTCATCAGTCCTTTTGAACAGGAGTAGATGTTTATCCCTTATTCCCTGTTTAGGATTCGCTTTCAATCCCAGTTAGGCCCTTGTATCTTAGTGAAATTATCGCCTTGCTTGAGATGAATTAATTTAAATATATATATATATATATATATATAACTTGTACATGGTCAGATTTTATTATACAAGACAATATTTAAAAAAAAAAAATAAAATAAAATTTATTTATTCTTGTTACTGTGCATTGAAATTGGACAGCTGTCTCCAGGTGCACAAAAACATACACCTCCATTGCATGAAGAAAAGTACTAACTTGTAAAATACATTGAAAACTGGCAGTTCATTTGATGCAGAGCTCAAGGATAAAAGCTGTCCTTTAAGCACTTTGTTCTATAACTAATAGAACTAAAATATCACTCAAAAAGGGTAACAGTTAAAACGAGTGGTACCTGGAATGCATGCTGTCTTTCATTATGTTTTTGGCTCTGCTGTGACAATGGGAATTAGAAATGTCCTTCAAGAAAGGCAGTGATCAGGGTTCTATTGTCTGCTATTGAGAGAGACCTCCAAAGGGTTGGTAGAAGCTTTAATATGTTTCTTTGAGTAAAAATATATAACTTAATTTTCATCTTATATCTCATTATTTAAAATATTGATGATAACTTGTTTTGTGAGTGTCAGGTTTTATTATGTTGATTTTAGGCCGAAAGTATGGAGCACCCAGTGAGGACTGAACTATTCAGTCATAATTGATTTGACAAGACAAGCTTGCTATCCATTACGTCATGTTGAGTGCCCTAGGTTTTATGTAAAATAATATAAATTTTTATGAATAAAACCAAGATATAGGTCACAAAAACATACATTTAATTAACCATAGCCCATATAAATGTTAATATAAGATTGTTGACTTATTGCAGAGTTTAAATTTTGGCATAGTTTATTGCGTTCACTTTTACACAAATAGACTTTGGGAAAGGTATAAATCTTATTTGGACATCCAGTTCTTCAATTTTTCTTTCAGAATGAGAAATTGAAGAGCTGAGTTCATATTCCAGCTGGGGATTTGTTACATTCACTTATGGGGAAGATATGAATACATCTCCTCCCCAATCTATGGGTTAAATAGTAGGATTTGTAACTGGAAAAATCATTATTCTCAAAAATATTGTTAATGCAATATTCATTTGCCGAAATAGAAAAAAAGTATTATTCTAACAATCTAAAATATATTTCAGCTTTAAATAACCCACAAAGGGTTGATAAGCTTTAAAATAAACAAACAGAAACTCTTTTCCTTCAGCTATGGGTTAAATAGCACGACAGACCTTGCTCTCTAGCTGTGGTTGGCAATCAGTCTCGGAAAAGGACAACTCTGAATTCAAAACTGTTTGGATCCATTATAGAAATCATAGCAGCAACACATTGCTTAGTGAAGCTGTAGCCCTATTCTCTACAGGGGGTGTTAAACAACATCAAGTCTGGTCGGTATCTAAATTGTGCTGTAAGCTTGGCTATGTGGCTGGTGTAATGGATAATGATATGGAATTGTTAATTGGACAAAATCGACTTCCTGTTGGGTTCATTAGATTCACTTATACGCAAATATTGTTAGGAAAGTTATAAACCCACTTCTGCTAGGTATGGTTTAATTAGTAAGAGTTTTATCAGTAAACCCATATTATCTCCAAACAAAAATATTCTTACAATCTAAAAAGAAATATTGTCTATATTTGGCTTTAAATAACCTGCAAACAGTTTCTAAGCCATAAAAAATGAATGAATCAATAAAACACTCTACAGGAGAATGGTATTAATAAAGAGGAGGCAGCACATTTTATAAACTTCAGTTTTTCATTTTTTTTTTTTTTTTTTACTCAGCAGTGTTTTTATTGCTTCCTGTGGGTCTTCTTTGCTTGATTTATTTTTCTCTTTATTGCCATTTTCTTATATATCCCTCTTATACTGAGGGATCACAAGTTTTCTATTGAATTAATATCTAGAGATGTTGGGGACCATTCCACTAATTTGGTGTTGAAACCCTTTTTACAATTTTTGCAGAATGTGAAGGAACATTGTTTTTCATGAACATAACTTTTCCAGCCAACTTTAATCTGGAAAAATTTAAATGCAATGTCAATTGCTATCTACTGTACTCCTGATTACTCTTTCCTTTTCCCGCTCATTATTAATGTTTCAGTTTCTAATTCTTTCACACCCTGTTACCCCTTGTGGCTTTACTGCCTTGCATGGGGTGATACTTTTTTTTTTTTTTTTTAATCTGTATCACCCCCAAGCAAACGCAAGGTGGGGTTTACAGGGTGTGGAAGAATAGGAACAGGAACATTAATAGTGAGCAGAGAGGGAAAGGAGTAATCAGGAGGACAGTAGATTTAAATTTTTGTAGATTAAAGTTGACTGGAAAGCATGGATTTGAAAAGAAGTTCCACAAGTAAGAAGTGTGAGGAAAGAAACTGTTAGCATAGAACTTACAGCTGCATCTAGCTTGTTCAACTGTCAATTGACAAGATCTCGACACCAGTCTGGTATTGTGCTTAAATTGATAAAGTCTAGGTACCAAAGTGAAGAGCATCTCTGAACAAATACCATGAACGTTTTTATAAAAATGTCACAGAGGCAATATTTTGGTGGTGGGTAAGTGATTGAAACTGAGCCACTTATTAAAAAAAAAAAAAAAAAAAAAAAGAAACTCTACAGTTTTTGGTTGTGATCTGTAGAATTAAAAAATATCTCCAAGAATATACAGCATTTATCTTCATCATAAACTTTGAAGGAACATTTAATTTTAATGCCTATAATACTAGACCAAGATATTACTCCACCTCCCCACTGTTTTTTTTCCGAGTTGTGTTGATTGACTATTTCTTTGAAAGAACCAACCTCAGTCCAGCTGTCAGGACCATCCAATAGTACAATACAGTTATTACTAAAAATTAGTTGAGAAATACGTTTTTATGTACTACTTTAGCCAATTTCTCAAATGGTAGTTTGGTTGCTTTCATGTTTTTAGGCAATTTTAATATTTGGAATATTTTCTTTGCTTATTACTCACTTCATTTTCCTCAAATCTCAATTTTAAATCCAGTTTTTATTCTTGTTTTTGATTGATCTTCGACGTCTTCCTAATGTTGTAATCGCCTTGCTCAATAATACATGTGTTCATCTTGTCTGGTATCCTGCATGTGGAGAGTGCTCTTTCCCAACTGAGAAAAAGCTGGTATCATATGGTGCTCTCTCAGCCCCAGAGACACACTGACTATTGGCAAATACCCGCCTAGTATTGTTTGTATACAAATTTTGTTAGTGCTCTATGTAGAATGTCCTCTCTCAACATCCAATTATAGAAGGGGACGTAACTCCTGGTGTTTACTGCTCCACATGCAACCAACTCTGGGTCTCTTGTTGGGTTGACCCTATTCTTCATTACAATTTATAATATATTGTTTCTCTTTTAATCTTACCTTTCTTAGGACTCTAAGTATTTTTTTCTATATCTGAAGGGAATAAGTAATTATCTTGTGTATTTGTTTCATGGAAATCACTTAAGCCGAAGTGTGCCTCTACCTGTTCAGCCATTTTGGGTATGAAATTGTAGCTAGCAGACATAAATTCATAGAAGTCCCAACACACTGTTTTTGGAAGATCTGTTATTACAATGTTATAATAAAAAAGATGATGGAAACAAAAAAAAAAAAGAATCTAACTGAAATTGGCTGGATTATATATTAAAATATTAAAAAAAGAAAAAAAAATTATTTTTTTTTTTTCTAAATTTAAAATTCCCAGTGTCTCTTGTTTGTGCCCATATGTAGTTGCATCAAAGTAAAAATACCAAGTCTGATGAAGTCCTAAGGGATGAAACACCTTGCATGAAAACTTTTCCACTTTGTCATACATCTTTCCTCTGAAACTGTTCTTGATATATAAAAATTTATATATCATTATCCTATATTTTCCTATAAAAATGTAATTCCAAAACTTACCATGTCAGGCTGCTTTCCATGGCTGAGCTGGCAGAAGCATACTTTACTTCAAAAAGTGGTTTCTCTGATTGAGAAAAGGATGCAGGTTCGATTCCTGTTGGAGGAAGTTTTCCTTTAATTGGAATTCTCAATCTAGGCTGGTTGTTATTAATTTAATTTTAAGAAAATAAAAAACATGGATAACAACTTGAACACACGTCCCCACTAACGTAAGTTTTATAGCAATAAGAAATAATGTCAGTTAAAAAAATCCTTTTGAAGAAATGTAAACTGTTGTTTATGTTTCATATACGAAACTGAAGCTGTAGATTTGTAGAAGTCTCAACAAGAAAGAACTTTCCTTAACAGGTAATGTGTTTATTTACAACATGATGGACAAACTTTGAGTTGTGTAATAAAATCTCACACCACCAAAGAAATTATTGTAAAGATTTTCTATTAAAAACAAACATAAGTTGGAATTTGTTTGATATATTTATCATAGAAATGATAACAACTACACCACTTTCCCGAAATGTTGCAAGCTCCATTGCTATTTCCATGGAAAATGGTCAGTTGAACTACACTCCTTAGTTTCACCAGTTCTAACCCCCATGCCATATCATTGTAGTGAACCACCCTCATTCTTTCCATATTCCATTGGTGAGATTTAAGTTCAACTGCAGCAGCAGCTTCCCACAGACAGCTGCTTTGTGGAATTAACTCCCAAGAGGATGCCCCCACCCCCGATCAATAGTCTTAACTTGTTAAAGTTTAAGGTTAATCCGTTATCTTCCCCACATATCCCCGTAAATTGTGACTCTTACTATGTAACCCCTTACTTCGTGTGGCCTTTAGGTCTTGTACAGGGTGAACATTATATCTGACTTTTTGTTTAGACATCAGTCCATTTTTTTTTTTTTTTTTTTTTTTTTTTTGAAGTTGTTTACATTTGAACAATAGTCCCAATTGATTTGTTTTTTTTTTTAGCTTATCAACCTTTTGCAGGTTATTTAAAGCCAAAAAACTTTTTTTAGATTGTAAGAATTTGGAGGGAGATAATGAGTTACTAATTAGCCCATAGCTTAGAAAAGATGCATTCATACCTTTCCCAATAGTATTTGCACATAAGTGAATATGAATAACCCAACTGCAATTGAAACTTGGATCTCAGATTTACAATTCTAAGCCGTTATCCATTACACCACCTGCACATCCAAGTTACACTGCACCTGGTATTCTCAAGCAGATACTCATCTAGGTACTAACCAGGCTCAACATTGCTTAACTTTAGCGTTCATATGAGAACTGGTATTTCAACAACATGATGTTGAAATACCAGTTCTCATGTGAACGCTAAAGTTAAGCAATAGTCCCAAAGAGCTTCTCGGAATTTATAAACGCAAAACCTTATTTGGTGTTATGCTGGCATTTATTGTTACAATAAAAATCCAGTAAAAAAAAAAAAAAAAAAAATTCTAGATTTTGAAACTTTTGTAATCTTCTGGATATTTAAATAAAATGAGATCCAAGGTTCAGCAGGGGGGTTTTGAGCTGATCCTTGAATTGACGATGTGGAACTTTGCGTTATATTGAAACAAGAAGCTAACATTATTGAAAAACACATGTAGAATGGAATCATTAATAGCATTGGGAAATGCATGGATCCATTTCTCCCTCACCTGTCCATATTGGGTGACAGACTAGCAGATCAGCTTTATAAAAATGTGGTCCTCACTAAATTCCACAAGTAGTCTGCAGGAATTAACAAAACGTCAAAGCTTTTTTCTAGATGAGGTGTTTATCTGTACATTTGTGGTGAAGCATTTGATGAGATGTTCATTAACAGAAGTTCGGATGTACAAGGGGCCAGGGGAAAAATCCTCCTCCTCCCCAATTATCAGTTATAACCACATTTCAGGTTGATGTGTCCTCCCTTATTCCTTCTTGTGTCTGTGTTTTTCTTGGACAGATCTTCAAGTCATGGTTCAATTGTCTTTCCTTATCTTCATAATTTTCACTTCCTGCCACCCCTTTCATTCATATACAACTTATTTATTAGAACTATTTTAGCAGCACTCCTCTTCCTTAAGTGGTTCTTGAGCCTTATATTGGGAACTTTAGTATAATAAAAAAAAAAGATTTAGAACCATCTCCTCCAACTGGGTGGATCACAGTGTACTTGCAAGCAGACATTTGGTATCCCCCCCACCCCAAGTGGTTTGTCTACTTTCAGACAATATAGAACAGTCTCAAGATTTTAACTTTGTCCTAATTCCAAGTATTTATTTGTCAAGTTATGATCGTTCGAAGTTAATCAGAACTCGCATGCATTTAATCACCTACTATTAGATGATCAATTCTGGATAGTTGCTTTTTTCTGTCACTTTTTGCTAAGCAGTTTGAATCTTGTTGAAATCAATCTTATAATTAACAGGTTTAACTCAATACTCTTTTCTTTTTTAAAAAAAAATTACCTATTCCATGGATTATATGGCTGTACAATACAAAATTCAGTCAATACAATTTATTGTCATGTTTTGCTTGCATTTTTGTTTCTGCTACCCCCCTCAACTTTGAATAACAGTAACAAAAAATTCCCAAGATGCGGTTTTTTTTTTTTTGTTTTTCCTCTTCTATTTTGTGTAAGTTCTCAAATGTTAAACTAATTAAAATCTGCAAAATGTAAGAACAGTGTTGTTCTTGGGTAAAGATATACATTAAATTGATCATTACCCACTTCAGGCACAAATATCAGTTTTTGATGTAACTTGTATTTATAAGAAAACCATAATCTAGACCTCTGTTTTTCTTTGTGTATGTGTTAGTATTGAATCCATTTCTGGCACTGGAAATCACCCCAAAAGAAGCCTAAATAGAATTTTGGCACTTCTCTTTAAAACTGGATTTCTGGGCTTAAAAACTTTTATTTTTAATTAGAAAATCTTTCTTTTGAGTTCAAATTCTATTAAGAGTTCCCTAACTGAGCTGAATATGATTCACAGGGTTCAAAAACATAAATGTCTTCTTGGCTCTATTGTGAGAACCCATTTTATGGCCTATAATGTATAATATGTACTAACAACAAGAAGGATGAAGATAATTTTCTTTTTGCAATACATCTACAATCAAAGAGAAAAAAAAATTCTATGGTGAAAGAATTTCTCTTGAATAAACACATAAGTTTGAAGGATTTTGTATTGAATAAATTTTGATTTAATCTGAATAACTTGTAATATATAAATGACTTTTACTTTATTTTTTTTTTTAATTTTAAACTCCAGATGTGAACCAATAGATGTTGATGCATCTTCACCTTGTGTAAAAAGGAGGAGGATTGAAGAAGGTTGTAAGTAATCAATGCTTAGTAATTCACTAACAACGGCTTGCATAGCCATCCTTGCTCTGGGGCATGTGCCTTTAAATATCTAGATACATCAATAAATCTGTAGACTCATGAAAAAAAAACAACCTAATATCCTTTCTTGTCAATGCACTTAATTCAATGCTTTTCCATTAATCATATATATATATATATATATATATATATATATATGGGTTTATAAAGTGCTCAATATCAGGGATAGAGCATGTGTAAATATAAAAAAGTGGACATTGAAGTAAACACGTGACAGTCTGTTTTATGATTATATGTAATCATCAAGTCATGTGCGTTGTTTTTGGTTGGTGATGCATTCTGGGTTAGCCTGTTATTCTAATGCAGACATTAAAAATTTTTACTATGTTACTTAAAAATAAAAATACAAGGTAAATTAATCCAAAACAATAATAAACAAAAATGAATGTAATAACAAGCAACAATAAAATAATCTATAATAAAGTTAACAAGCAACACTATAAAATGGGCCCCAAAACTGTACCCAGATCCAAAATTATTTCTACTCAATAGCTCCTAGAATAAGTTGAAGCATAACTGTTACTGTCTACCCAAATAACCATTAGAATAATATAATAGGCCCACTCATAAAGTATCACTGAACAGTATATAAATAGTCAAGCAAAAAAAAAAACAATGCACATGATCAGATGATTTCACTTAAGTCCTTACCGGATGTAGACTTCAATGTCCAATTTTATATAGTGTAATGGATAAATTGTCATTTAAATTACACAAAAACTAAAATTTTAATCTAATTTTAACAGATATATTTACCAAAATTGCACAAAAATATCTTGAGATATTACAGATAAAATCAACATAGGCTTCGACCACAGCCTCCAGATGACTTCAGAATCTCCTGCAATTCTTCTGGATGCTCTCCTTGTTTAATTTGGTGAATGCTACCATAATCCTTGCCTTCAGTTCATCTTTGGTGTTGCAAGGATTTTTGTTGGTTTTTCGCTCAACTGCACCCCACATATAACAATCAAGGGAGTTGCAGTCTGGGGAGTTAGATGGCCAGATGTAAGGGGTGATGTAGTTGCAGAAATTGTCTGACTGCCATGACTGAATTCTCCTGTTTGTGTGGCATGGTACAGTCCCCTGTTGCCAGATATAGGGTTTTCCAGCAGCACTACCTCCTCAAGGCACTTTATGTAGGTCTCCATGTTGAGACAGGCCCTTATCAACAAATTCCAGAGTTCTTATCAGAGTGAGTTTTTTTGAGTTGCTGTACCTTCATAATCACCATTAGACTCATCTAACTCTTTCCAAATTCTATGCACTGACACCCAAACCCTCTGTTTGTATTGGAGCTTCTAGCATGAATGCCAACCAGTACAGCATGCCGTTTCCAAATTTCTGGTGGAGTTGATTATGTCATGCTCTTTTTCTAACAGACAGTACCCAGCTTACCCTACTATACATTGTCAACAAAACCAAAAACAAACAGCGTGCATGCGCAAAATTAAAAATATAAAAATGGCAACAATTTACCCATCGCACCCTGTATATACATACAGTGTCTACCAAAAATTGTATACACACTTCAGGAAAGAAAATACTTGTATACATATTGTAATACTAAATGAATTCAGACCTAATGCAATTAATACAAGTTAACTTTTGACTCAACAATCACAAGAAATGCTCAAATGGTGATCTTTAGCTTCCAAACATTTATTAGTATGGTGAACTACTGCTTGGACAACGTTGGCCAGTGGGCTTGCTTGCGCATGCATTTTCAATTTCTTCTCTAGGACTTGTTGCTACAACCAGGGGTAATGCCATCCATTGAGGAAATATGTTATTGCAATTTGATGAAACTATGAAGGACAAGTCCCCCCCCCTTATCTGAAGTGTGTATACATTTTTTGGTGGGCTATATATATATATATATATATATATATATATATATATATATATATAATAATCTCTTTAAAAATCCTTACATTTGCTCTAGTAAAGTTCACCAGAGGATGAAACACAGCTAAGTTTTCCTTTTCTTTTTATTCACATTGTCCTTTTACATTTTACTTTTGTTATTTTTACTTGTATCTAAATTTTTACACACATGCACAATATATAAAAAAATATTTATATTTCCTTGTTTTTTATGACTTAGTTTCATATGGATGTGCAGTTTATTTATAGGTGGTTACACAATTGTCTTGTGGTTTAAAAGAGACAGGAAATTCAATTCCAAAATTTCCAATTTAAAACTGAACATCCACATGAAAGTCTTGGAGGACACAGTAATATAAGTTTCTTTTTATATATTGTATTTTTGTATATTTTTTAATATATTTTTTGTATATATTCTATATTTTACATTGTGTTTTTTGTAGTGTCCATTTATTATTTGTTTTATAAAATATATATAATTTTTTTTTTTTTTTTTAATTAGGTTCTTTCCCCAAACACTACAATCAATCTCTTCATGTTGAGGGTCAACTATTATCTATCCTACATATCCTCATAATATGAAGCACTTATTTCCTCCCTTTTGACAACCTCATTTAGTAACCTTCTACCTTGTTTGTCTCTTGGACTTTGTATTGGATGAAAAATAATAAAAAAGAAAGAAAAGTGAGGAGTTAATTTATAAATTTTTACTACTGACCTTTGAGTTCCATCTACTTGTATCTTTCTCTTTCTCGATAAAATTTTTGATATTTTTCTGCCTAAATGTTTTCATGTTTCTTCTCCAGTTGTTCAGAAGGTGACAAATTCTGTTGCCAAGATGGCTGAATGGTTAGTGCATGGTACAAACTACCTCTTTGGCCGCCTCGACGAGCCACACTTGAATTTGAAAGAAATTGTGGAAGAAGATGAAGAAAATGGTCAACGTCTTGATGAAATGGTTGATGAGCTGGAAGATGCTGAAGATGATTACAGGTTTTTGAATCTGCCAAACAGCAAACTATCCTCGACCCACAAGAGCCAACATCAAGAAAATGAAGTAAATATTGGCACTGTGAAAGTCGAACCCGATTCCCAAATAAAATCTGCCCATTTCTTGAAATCCTTCTCTCTGACATTCCCCATGTCCTGTAACCGAAAGGTGAGATCTTGTGTGTTCCCTTTTGGACATACCAATGAGAAAAACAGAGAATTTCCTGATTGTGCCTTCCACTGAAATTGATTGTTTCTAAAAAGAAGAAAGAAAACTCATCAAAGAAAAAAAAAATAATAAACAAAGAATTTTAATGTTAGGAAAAAACAAAACAAAAGCAGCTCTCTATATAAAAGATTTTTAACATCAGATTAAACTGTCAAAAATAGGAAGGAATTAAACTATTTTTTGGACACTGATGGCATGTCATCAATAGGAATTTGATATTTAAATAGGACAGTGGAAGGTAATCAGTTTAGATGAAAACTTTTCTTTTTCTTGCATTTCTGAGAAGTTGTCTTCCAACATGGGTATGATTTTGATGAAATTTAAATTAAATTTTTCTGGAAAAAAAATCTTTTCCATATAATTAGGAAATATTCTATTTTTAGATGCATTTATCTTTCAAATTTTTTTTTTCCTTCAGAGATTGTCTCCTCTCAAAATGATGATCACTTTATGTTTTTAACCTTTTAGCACTCTGCATTATTAATATTACTTCCCTTTCTACTGCGTCCTTTTTCAAGGGCTCTCAATTTCAGTCTCCTTATTGTTAATTTCCCTCAAAGTTGTTTTCTGTTGCCATAGCAGGATATGAAAACATAACAATGAAATTCAAACACATTCCAATTCATTATATACATTGTTTGGACTATTGTCCTCATCTTTATTATCATATTCACAGCGTTTTGGCTGTTGTATGCTCTAGCCTCCTTCAGGTGATATATGTTGGAATTTTGAACCAAACCCTTTATTTTGTCCACAGGGGTAGATTGTTCTAGTTCCACGTGCCATGCCTCTTCCAGATATCTCAGTTTCAGTTATTTCCCTTTAGTAACTCAACTCTCCAAGTTTTTGTTCACCTCTGCTGTGGCCAGGTATTGAACTCACAACTCTTTGAGTGAAGTCACTGGATTACTTCAACCAAGACTTTTATCCACTGGGCCATTTGTCCTAAAGGGAAATAACTGAAACTGAGATTTCAAAAATTCCAACCTATATCACCTGAAGAAGGCAGTAGTATATAATGGTTGAAATGTTGAGAATATGACAATAAAGATGAGGACAACATTCCGAATAGTGTAAATAGTTACAATACCTCATCTCGGAAATATAGACAGATATTCAAATTCAGAGATGAAATTTTTGCATAGGAAATGAAGTCACATGGTAAAGGTTAACAGAAACATTTTAAGAAAAATAAACCAAAAATGTTTCTTTTCTAAAGATGATTGTTGGAAAAATATTTTTACTTAATAAATTTGTAATTTCACTTTCATTAGTCATTGATTTCATCAGACAGTTAAGTTGTGAGCATTTTTTACCTGTCAGTGTTGGAATGGTTATTTCTAAATTTTTCTCAATCGGAATTATCCATTTTAACCCCCCTCCCACACATCTTAAATTTGTTTCATTGTTTTATAAACATTATATATATTTTTTAATTTTATTTTAATGTTTCAGTATCTTCACAGACCATCCATACATGATCGATCAAGATTGTTTGGTAAGATCAGAACTTCCCTTTCCACTTTTTGCCATTTGTAATCAAATTTATTTGATACAATTTAACTTATAATTAAAAAAAAAAATACTGAACATTTAATAAAATGCATCATTTGGATTTCACTGGTACACATAGTAAGCTGTAGTTCATTAGGGGCTTTGCAACAGCATGCCCCTTCTCTGGTAAGATGATCAATACTGTTGAAATATCGATTTGTTATTTATTGTTGGATGTAAGTGACTGTCTCTCATTGCAACAGAACACTCTTCAATATCTGGTTGCATACTTTCATGTAATTTAAAAAAGAAAAAAAAATTGTTTTCAACTATATTGTATATAAGGAACCTACAACCAATACTAAATAAAGTTAGTTATGAATATTAAAAAGTTTTAATATAAAAAAAGGTTTTAAAATGCCTATAATAGCAATGTTTTTAAAATGTTTGAATTATAATTATTAAAAATTACAATTTAATAAATTAAAGTTAGATAAAAATATGAGCAAACATAATAGCTTTAACAGTTACTTTTTAAATTGTTATAGAGCACGTTTCATGCACATTTAGAAAGATTTTCACAACTATTAATTACATTAATTTTTTGTTTTAGCAATTCACTCCTGAAGATGATCTTGGATGAGATCCATTTATTGTTGGCATTTGTTTTGTTTTTTTTTTTTTTATCTTTTTGGAGAGATACATTACTTTATTGATGACTAATTGTTTTTTTTTTTTTTTTTTTTTTTGACCAAGCAATATTTTACTCTGAAATCATTGAAGTCTACCTGATTTGTGATCTTGCTTGTGTTTAAATTATGTTACATACTTCTTAATGAGAGATGAAAAGCCAAAACAGCGTTTATTATTTTTTACTAAATTCAGAGTTACTGATTCCTTTTAGTGAATTGGCAAAAGATCCAGGAGGAGATATGAGTTTTGTTTCAAAAACTTGCTCACTTGATATTGATGGTCAATATGTTCCAGGTTTTCATATTGACATCTTGCATGAATATTTTAGAAGAACCATAATTTCTTGATGGCATTTCATTTGATTTGAGTCAATTCATATAAGTCAGCTTTAAACTGATTAAATTAATCTTGGACATACATGGATGGTGTCAAGCAGAAAAATTAATGGATGAAATAATGACTTTTCTTTTTTCTTAAATTTTTTTTTTTTTTTTTTTTTTTTTTTTTTTTTTTAACGAATCTTTTTGTCATTAACATTTGATTGCCAATGATATTAGAGTGATTAGTTTTAGAACTTTGTGGTGATAATTATTTTATAAATAGTGAAGGATTCCACATTTGAGCAGCCACTGGTCATGCTAAGAGGATTTTAATTTCAGAGTTATTGAAAACTAGAGCCATTTATATAGTCAATATCCTCCCCCACACAAAAAAAAATCTTAATTCATTCACCCTTTGTATGAAAGGTTTTTGTTGACTTGTGATGCCTTTGCAGTCAGTCTGCCATTTTCATTTTTATCGATGAGAAATTTTTTTGCTCCTTTTTTTTACTTTCAGATCAAGAAAACAAACAAATTAATGGAAATGCGACTGCCATCCACTTTCTTTATTCTTCAAGTGAGTATAAATCAACACAGTTCTTTTTCTTTGGGGCAGGGAGAATCCCGTATGATAAAAAAAAAAAATCACCAACAAAAAATTTAGTTTGCAAATTAATCCTTAAACATCCATCTTAATATTGGTTTTTCAATAACCATAAAAAATAGTTATGGATTCTTTTTTTAATAAAATACTCAAATTATAAGTTAGACATGGTATTCACTCAAAGTTTTTTATATATATATATATATATGTTTCATTAAATAATATAGACAAGTTGTGTCTATTTTAAGTAAGTTCCTTTCATATTGTCTGATAAGCTTAATAACATTATCATTGAAAAACGAAAGGAAATCACCATATTGATACATGTTTAAATGGATTAAATAATATTTATGTTGGTCACACCACAAGCTCACTTTCATGATGCTTGACTTTACATTTGAATGATAACTCTAGCATTTTTAGGCATTTAAAACAACATGCTGGGCCGCATACACAATTCCAGAAAATCCTCGTTGAAAATACAACTATACTTAAACATGAAAACAATAATCCAAAACTAAAAATTCTTGAAGCTATATACATAAAACAGTTGAAACCTAACCTGAACAAAATAAACTACGAAATCTCCACAAATATTCTTAAATGCCTATAATTGATAACTGAAGCCATTGGTTTATACCAACGGCTTCCCATACTTAATACTTCTCATTTTCACTCTTGCGTGGTCATGTGTGACGTCATGAGCTGTGATGTGATTTTCACTTCCGCGTCTCGTATAACCGAGTTTGTCATTGCTTTGAAATTTTTCATGCAACAAAGACAGACCCTATTATTGTTTCGTCCATGTATTGTTTGATATATTGAAATGTAATTGTAATCTTTAATAATGGCTTATGTAAGCTGAAAGCTTAGTATGTCCTGGGTAAGATGTTAAACTACGTCCAGCAGCAAGGCCTCTGATCAGGAGGTTTTGAGGAGCATGGAACCACCTCTTAATTGCTGGTGTTCCCAGGTCCACCCTGACCCAGGGTGGTAGCACCTGTTAGGGTCCCAGCTATGGGCAAATAGTTAACTATTACCAGCAATACTTTTTTGAAAAAATTATTACCAGCAATACAATTATATTACCAGAAACAGATTTTTGACAAAACAAAATATTACCAGCAATAAAAATTTTTGTCAGTATTAAATAACCCATTGAGATTGATATGCCATTAAACAAAATAAACCAAACCAAACCTTAGATCAGATTTAAACATGTATCAATATGATGATTTCCTTTCGTCTTTCAATGATAATGTTATTAAGCTTATCAGACAATATGAAAGGAACTTACTTAAAATAGACACAACTTGTCTATATTATTTAATGAAAAATTGCTGCCTATATATATATATATATATATATATATATATATGTTGCGGTGGGTAAATTGTCAGCTAAACTACACAAAAATGAAAATAATATTGAAATCTTACTTTAAGAGATATATTTATCAAAATTATACAAAAAATATATTTAAATACTAAAAAGTAAATTCATTCAATAAAATCGCCATTAATTTCAAGCACAGCCTCCAGATGACTTTGGAATCTCCTGCAACTCTTCTGGACAGTCTCCGTCTTTAATTTGGTGAATGCTGTCATAATCCTTTCTTTCAATTCATCTTTGGTGTTACAAGGCGTTTTGTTGGTCTCTCTCAACTGCACTCCACACATAATCATGGTGGTTGCAGTCTTGGTAGTGAGGTGGCCAGATGTAAGGTGTTTGCAGAAATTGTCTGACAGACATGACTCTGCTTTTCATATTAGAAGGACCAGAGTGAGTTTCCCAAGCTGCCATACTTTCATAATCAGTATTAGACTTGTCTAACTCTTTCCAAATCTTCTGCACTGTCCTCAGATTGACAGCCAAGCATTCTGAAATGTTCATATTGGCGCTTCTGGCATGAATGCTGAGCGATATCCAAATTTCTGGTGGACTGAATTGCATTATGGTGCTCTTTTTCTCACAGACTGTGTCCAAGTTGACCAAAATAAACAACACATGTGTGCAAAATTAGAAATATAAATGGCAACAATTTACCTATTGCTCAATGTATGTTTTTTTTTATATATATTTGATATTATTGTGTAGGAGTGGTACTTTTTTTTTTTTTTTCCAAACTCATTGGTGGTTTGTTTTTCTGATGCTTTGTTTTAATTATTCACTCCTTAAACAAAATTGTGTTACAATGTTAACTTGTTCTAAATTACACACAATACTGTCTTTCTGTTATTTATTTTTTAGAGTCTCAGAATGTACCAAAGTCACAACTATCAATCCACAATGGTGGTGGGTCCAAATATATGCTTAGTCCAAGGGTCCGTGTAAACTGCTCCAATATGAAAACTGTTGGCTTGTCTGGCAACAAATTGTACAGTATACCCTGTCAACCCAAAGTCCGCAATGATGTATGTAATGTGGTGCAGAAGCCTCACATGCACACAGCTGCCCAGGTAAGTTAAATTCGGTTGAAAAAAAAATCTGCAATTTTAGCGACTAAAACTGCAGAATTTTCTTTTTTTTCTTTTTTCTAGGTGGTGGTGGAGGTTGTTGACTAGACTAAGAACAAGGGAGGCAATGCTGATAGATGAAACTTTTTTTTTATTTGCTTTATCAGTGTTTACATTCAGGTAGATTCTGGATTTAAAATCTCACTTTTCAAAATAGGCACATATCAAAATAATTTCATTTTAAAGAAAAAAACAAACCTTGTCAATCTGGTGGGTTAACCATAAGTTATGAAGCTGTCTATCACAAAAAATTTTCAAGTTGAAAACTTTAGTGGACACAATACATATTAAACTCTTAAAAAAAAAAAAGAAAAAAAATGAAAATTACACCTCTTGTAGAGCAATGTCTCAACTTTAATAATCAGTTGATTTTCTATCTCTGCACCAACACAACTCGAGGTGCACACAAATCAAAAAGATTTCTGATAAATTTTTTTCTTTACAAATTAAACTTGAAATGTAACACGGCCTTTTTAGGGATTTGTGACTTTTTACTTATATTTTTAACCTTACTAAACAAATTAGTCGCTTCATAATTTTTCTAATGTATGAGGATTTTGTTGAAAATTTTTAGGGAAAAAGAAATCCTATTTCATTGCAAAAATTTTATCTTGAATATAAATTCTTGCCTCACGTCTGTGTATATTGAGCAGTAAATTAAAATGGTCATTGAAAATGTTTTGTTTTTTTGGGAGGGGTGTGTTTTTTGTGTGTGTTTCTTTGTTTTGTTCTACAATCAAAAGAGGTAATTTAATGCACTTCAAAGTTTTGGGGGTTCATTCATTTTCTTTTTTTTTTTTTTTTTTTTATCTTTGTTGGAGTTTATTGACATTGAAAAACTTTCTTTTAAATTTATAGCTGAAGAATTTGAAAATGACTTTAGTGATTTGTCAGAAAGTGAATTGAGTTTTATGATGAACAGATGCTCAGCTTGCAGAATTTTTCATTTTTAAATTTGAAAGAAAGAAAAATCTTTGCACCAGTGGATTGCAATTTTGAAATCTAAAAAAATCTCCTTCCAATGTTTATTGCCTATAAAAAGAAGAAAAAAATTGTCACAGATTTTCTTTAAAATTAAATTTCTCAAAGGGATAAAAATTTCCTGTTTTGAATGCACCTGCAACCCTATTCTCTCTGTCACCACCTGATAAGCAATAAAGTAAATACTTATTTACCCATTTTATTTCTTTACTTTTTGCTATATTTTAGTGCGTACGATTAGAAGAGAAAGAAAGATATCGTAGACTTATTCAGCAGTTCAGTCGGGGTAACCTTACTAAGCAACTTGCTGTCAAAAGTGAAGAAAAAGACTTTACTTCAGTTACGTCGAAGACTTCCAGGTGAGTGTGGAGGGGTGGGTACTTTGTAAAACTTTTTTTTAAAAATTCTTCTCTGCTTTAAGTTCTTCTGAAGATGGTTTTGTCTGTTTAATTTCTTATTTTGTGACTTGGCACATTTCCATTGTCATTGTGAAAGGAGTTCACCAATTGGAGATGAGGATGCCCAAAGTGAAGAACTGAAGATGCCTCGACCCACAGTAGCAGTTTTAGATGAGGACCTTGACAAAAACTCTCTCTCTGGGATGGCCACACCAAAACAGAAAATCCACTTCTCAGATTCTGAATCTCCAGATGAAAGTAAGGGATCTTCTCATGGCTAAATCTATCACCCCCCCCACTTTGTGTTTTTTTTGTCTTTACCCTGCCTGTCCTCTATCTGTCATTTTTTTTTTTAACTTCTCACTTCCCTCTCTCTCATATTTTCTCCCCCCCTCCGTGTCCTCTTTGCCCCCCCACTATTTTGCCTCACCTGTACCC
Organism: Acanthosepion pharaonis; assembly: GCA_903632075.3. Taxonomy (NCBI): domain Eukaryota; kingdom Metazoa; phylum Mollusca; class Cephalopoda; order Sepiida; family Sepiidae; genus Acanthosepion; species Acanthosepion pharaonis. The sequence goes on along the minus strand of CAHIKZ030000679.1, from coordinate 276,472 downwards.
ACTCCTTTGTTTTCTTCTCCCCACCCCGTGTCACTCTTTTGTCTCCCCACCCCCGTGTCACTCTTTTGTCTCCCCCCCCCCCGTGTCACTCTTTTGTCTCCCCCACCCCGTGTCACTCTTTTTCTCCCCCCCCGTGTCACTCTTTTGTCTCCCCCCGTGTCCTCTTTTGTCTCCCCCCGTGTCACTCTTTTTGTCTCCCCCCCCCGTGTCACTCTTTGTCTCCCCCCATGTCCTCTTTTGTCTCCCCCCCCCCCGTGTCACTCTTTTGTCTCCCCCCACCCCCGTGTCCTCTTTTGTCTCCCCACCCCGTGTCACTCTTTTGTCTCCCCCACCCCCGTGTCACTCTTTTGTCTCCCCACCCCGTGTCACTCTTTTGTCTCCCCCACCCCCGTGTCACTCTTTTTTCTCCCCCCCACCCCCGTGTCACTCTTTTGTCTCCCCCCCCCCGTGTCACTCTTTTGTCTGATTATTATGCCACCAATGACGTAAGATTTTAAATAAAATTTCGAGCTTTTTAGAAAGGATTAAAATATTTAAAAAATAATTTAAAAAAATATTTTGGTCTTTCATCTTAAGAATAACAAAACCATTTTGATGATAACACTTTATTTTTATTAAGATTGTGGCCTTTTTCATTACGCTATGTTGTTTTCCCATGAAAAAGTGGAGGTAACTAATTAAAACTGAATCAGTTAATCTCGGTTTATTTTTTGTACATTTTATCTTAAATTATTCATTAATTATTATGTCTTCCTCAATTTTGCTAAGACGAGTTGTAAATCTCTTTTTATAAATTCTATGAATACAAGAAAGTTTCTTTATTTTATTTTTAATCTGAAAAGAAAAAAGATCTTGACAAAATTTCATAAAGTAACCAATTTAGTCAAAAGCAAATTTAATTTGTGAATCTGATTTTCTTTGTTGAAAGTTAGCTTTACTTTTTTTCTTTTAGGTCAGTCAGAAACTGAAAAGTCTTCAGAAAACACAAACTCTAAATCCAGGTAAAGTTCCCCCCTCCCACATTCCCAAATGAATCTTATTTTTGTTATTGATTCTAAAGAGAAAGCAACTTGTAATTTCCAAAGCAAAAATAGACTTTTACTGAGATAGGATTGAAAATTGTGTGCATGTGTTGGGTGAGTTGATTTCTCAAGGAAATTGAACATCGGGAATTGTTTAGCAGCAATAAATAAGAAATCAATTAATCATACATCCTGATGATGATATTGAAGCCAAAGCAAATGACATTTTGAAATAAATCTTGTGAAAACGCTATAAAGTCGACAAAAAAGAAGAAAATTACTTATTAATATGATTTTAGATATTACAATATTGTAAGTCCTTGAATATTTTGAGAAGTTGAATCGATTGCAAGTCCTCAAATATTTAGTGAAGTGTTAACAACAAAGATGAGGACAATAGTCCGCATATAAATGGCGTAATAAAAATTCATCATTCCAGAAATTCAGATGGAAATCATAAATAGTTGGGACCTTTCGTTATATTAACAATTTACTTTTCATTAAAACTTTTTTTACAAACATTCCTATTCATAACAGAAAAAAAATGATTATATAAAATTTCTGTACTTATCTAGCAGCCTAATTTCAAATTTATGTAGTACTTCAAGGTCTTTAAGAACAAACGAATTTAAAATAAGTTGGCATCAAAAATTAACATCTTTTAAGAAATAGGTAATTTCTGCTTGCCTTAAAAAATGCTATCCTCCAGTAATTTTTTTTAATATATTTTTTTTGAAAAATACAATATATATATATATATATATATATATATATATATATATATGAACACACTCTTTCTTATGAAAGCAAGATAAGTCTAAAGTTCTATTTTAACATTGTTGTTTTGTTTATTACTGCATTTTTTTATAAAAATTCAATACATCTGAAATAATGTTCTCAGAGTTTTTAGAACATTACTTCAGGTGTATTGAATTTTTTCTTTTTTAAGATACAAAATTTTTTATTAAAATTCTATTATTTATTTGAAAACTCACCAAGTAATTTCTTAAATTGAAAAATAATTCTGCAAAGTTTAACCAGACCAAAAAACCCCCAAAAAGATGGTGTTTCAAAAGGATGTTTTTTTTTTCTCTTGACATAACATTCTATTACTGTATATGTCCTCAGTAATTTTAAAATTTTAATAAAACCACAATGCATGAAACTGAATTGATACATTTTTTTTTCTTACCATAATTATACATTCATCATAAAATGGACAATTACATTTTCAAAAGCCTGTGAAATTAAAACAATTTTTAGAAAATTTTTCATTTTATCAGGAACTCCTATCATTTTTTTTTTTTGTTCATCCAATGAATAAGGGAATAAACACAAAAGATATTTGCATGTTTTGTGGTCATGAAAAGAATGGATGTGAAAAGAAATGTCCATAAAGTGAGTTTATAAGTTACTCCTTGTTTTCATGGAGAAACTGATTTTTGACCCAGAAATGTCGATATTGTCTTCAATATTGAAATAAACGACTTGAACCACACCTTTCTATTTAAAATAATAAAAAAAAGTCCTTGTTATTTCCCTGACAATTCTCACAATGTGTGAATGTATGAAAATAGACCATTTATGAAATATCATTTACTTTACATTTAAAAATACATTCCCCTCCCGCTCATTACCGTCAGTTTTTTTTTTTTTTTAATTTATATTTAAAAAAATTTTTTTTCTTAGCCCAAAACCCTGTGTCCGACTTAAGAACAATCCTTACTTGGCTGAAGACTGGGTTACACAATTGTAAGTATACAAAGCCAATGTTTGTTTGTTGTTGTTGTATGCTGCATTTGAGACTTCATCATGTTTGGTATTCAGACTTGGGATCTTTCTGTTTACTTTCTTGATGCTCTTCTCTAACTGGCCAAAATCTAGGAAGAATTTTACCATTAGCTTTTATCCTGCAGGAGAGAATAGGTTGGCTTTCCACCCCAGATATATTATATATATATATATATATATATTATATATATATTATATATATATATATATATATATATATATATATATATATATATATATATATATATATATATATATATATATATATATATATATATATATATATATATATTATATATATATATATATATATATTATATATATATATATATATATATATATATATATATATATATATATATATATATATATATATATATATATATATATATATATATATATATATATATATATATATTATATATATATATATTATATATATATTATATATATATATCTCCATCCTTGATCCAGGATTTACAGACTGGTCTCTCTAGCTATAGTTGGCAACCGTTACTGGATAAATCCCATGTTGGCTATGTGGGCGTTAAAAGAAAAATGTGAATGGGTCTGAGCAGACAGGCATCCATACTAAAGATGAGAAGTCACATGGCTGATGATTATAAAGACATGGTAAGTGGAGAGGATTTTATCACCATCTAAATTTTTCAGATTATTCTTTTCCATGGTTCATATTAATATCTTCAACTTTGTTGTTTTTAGCACAATAGTTTGATTGGCTAAAAAAGTTGAAACAAAAATGAGGCGGAAACCCTGTAAAATTCTGTTGGGTAATAACTGGTGGTAAAATGCAGATGCATTTCACAATATTGATCTTCTGGTTTTTATCCTCTGATTTCTCTTCCTTTATTCTCTTCTTCCAAATGACGTTTACGATTTAAAATTTTCATCCTCTGAAGACTAGAAAAACTCAATTTGGGAATGAGGATATTTTCAATATATGACGTTACTCAAATATTGACCTTCTGATTTGTTTTCTTTATGCAAACTGTTTTATTATTTAAATCAGAATAAGTCTTTGTTTAAGAAAGGAAAAAAAATCTTTAATTCCCATGATGTCTGAAAACAGGCTGCCTTCAACTTGGAAAATTAAGTTTTTATTTTTTTCTCGTACTTTAAAATTTTTATGGATTTGTGAGAATTTCTTGAAAAGACATTTTAATGAAATTGAAATTAATGTCTGGAATTTTTTCCACTTCATTGTTTTCAGTTTTTGGGTCTCAAATAGAGGAGTGGATGTTTTTCCTAATGCAATCAGGAAATATGTCCTAGATTTTAGGTCCAATAAAATGACAAACTCTTGGTCACTAATGGATTAAATGCTTGTTGTTTTGTCTATGCAACTTGAAGCTTTGATCTTTCTAACCCCTGTAAACATTTTCTTTGTTCTATCTTTAGATTTATTAGCCCATGTAGGTATTATTGTGCCAGTAAAATGAAGATGTACACTTAGGTGATCAGTTTTTAAACTTTTCTCCTAATGTTAAAAGGTAAACATGGACCTTTGTGCCAGGATAAAAAAAAACACTGCTATTATTTTAACTACCTCCACTCCTTGGTAATGTCTCTGGTTTTAAAAAGCAATGATTAGAATTTTAATAAAATCCAAACACATGAAACTGAATTTAGACATTTTTTTTGTTCTTGAGAATTTACAAAATTTAATTTTATATTTATAACATTCTAAAAACTTAAAATTAAAACTAATGCAATGTGATAATTATCCTTTACCAATTTATAAAAATTTACTAAATTATTAAAATATGTGAACCAATTCTATGGTAATTATTATTATTTATAATTTTATAAAGTTTGAATCAATTGGAATTAGACGATGTTTTGCCAACCATTCCAATAAACATTAGTGTTCATTATTTTTGTTGTCAATTCTCAAGGACATAGAAATATTCACTTTCATATGTTTGGGTTTTATTAAAATTCTAATCATTGTGTTTTAAAGCAATAAACATTGCTGTGGAGGTAATTAAAATAATAGTGGTGTCATGGGAGAAACCAACTTTTAGACACTCCCCCACCCCTATCCAAAATATAACTATACAATTTTTTATTTTTGGGGATCTGATTAAGGTTTTTTTTTTTTTTTTTTTTAAGAAATAAAAATTCAGTTTTGTTAAGAAATGTTATTTCTTGTCCAGAATGTCCTCCTTTTTGTTATTGACTGAAGCTGGCAAATTATCCATTTGGTCACATCTCAAACGAGCTGTCCAAGCCCCTTTGATGTCTACTTTACTTTTTGGTCCGCCATTTTGATTGTTGTCATCCAATACATTTTCTTTGGCTTTCAATCAAAAGATTTTGACAACTCTAAAGAAGTCTTTAAATTGAATTCATCTCATAAATATTTATAGCCTTTGAAGCGTGGAAAAAGAAAACCTCCTTTTTTTTTTTTTTTTTTCCTCTAAGCATTTAATAAGGTATTTTTAGAATCCTGTGTTCTTTAAGAAAGAAAGAAAAAATGATTTCCAAAAATAATTTTTTTTTTTTTTTTGTTGCTTGGAAAACCCAACATTGATTTCTTTTTTTAAAAAGTGAATATTTAGCTGCAAAATTCATTGACAATTGGCCATTGGAGGGACTTGAACACCAATCATTTTGGTTTTCTGCGCCTGTTATAATTTTAACTGATATAGGAACATGTTTCATTTTATGTATGTAAAACTCCCTCCTCTTATTCTTTTCTTCCAATTTTGTGATGATAAGAATATGGTAATAGCATTTTCGACAAAATCTTATTGATTTTAATCCATTTGGATTATCTCTTTGATGAATTAATGGGTTTAAATTGCAACAAAAACACACTCAAAAGTTGTGGCCTTTTTTTTTTTTTTTTTTAATTCTTTTGACTTGGATTGCAACTTTTGTAAATTTTATTTATTATTTGAATTATTTAAGTTATAAATATTTTTTCCAGTGTCAAAAAATATTCGGCTTCAACACGAGAACAAAAAAGGAAAATAGAAGAAGAACAATTGAAAATCAAAATCTTTGAAGAAAAGGTAATAAAAAAACCCCCAAAAAACAAACTTCTTTTTATTACCTGTCGAATTGTTTTTAAAAACTCTCAGGTTTTCTGTTCTGGATGCATGGAACATTTTTTTTTTTGTCATTTCTTTTTGATTCCCTAATTTTCAGATTTCGGAATTCGATTTCAAATTTTACTCAAAGCAAAGATTCTTTTTTTTGATCTTTTTGTAAATGTCAAGTAAGCATTTTTTTCTTGTATTTAAAAATGGTTGAAAGTTTTTTTCAAGAACATGTAATGTTCAAAATATTGAAACTTAATTCCTAATTTTAGTTTTCATTACCTGTCCTCCTCACTTTAAGTATTTTACTATAAGTGACTTCTTAAAACCCGCAATATGTTTTCGCATTAAATAACCAAGGAGTTGCTAAGCAGCAAAATATTTCCTTGCTTTCTCTTACCAATGTTCTTTATTGTAAAGAAATTCTAAATGTGGATCAGATCAACTTTGTAAGTTTTTCTTTTTCACTCTAGAATTGTAATTTCATTTTGCTTTTTTTTTTTTTTTTCCAACCATATCCTACTAGAAGTTCAAGTTTGGAAAATATAACGCAACATCTGGAAGTGTAATGAATTTCCTTTTGAGGTTGGACGCTGATCTTTTTTTGTTGACTTACATATTGAAGAAATAAAAACCTCAGAAAAATCTGAAAAACAATTTTCCAAAACTGAAAAGAAACATTTTGCTGACCAAACATCAATTTTTATGAAAAATATATCGTACTTCACAAAATTGATTCCAATGTTTTTCTTTTTGTAGAGAAAATCTCAAGAAGAAAAGCTGAACGAAGAAGTAAGTGTTGTGTTGTTGTGTGAAGGGATGCACTTTTAATAGTGACTTGGCCGAGTATGGTTCAAGGCTTCAATTATTGAGCACTTTGAAAAAACAAAACAATGGTTTCTCAAACCAGCCTCTTGTAGAATACTTTCAATTTGCTATTTGAAAAATGACTTAGATTTTTCCTTTTTCTCATTCTCTTCATTAAATTTGATCAAAGGCTCCAAATATAAATTTGGTAATGAAAGTTTCTCAAAATACTACTTAACAAATTCAAAATCTGTAATATTTTTATCTTTACTCGTATCTTTGTATTTATAAATTAATTGTGAATTTTGTTGTATTTAGATTCAGCTGCGATTGCAGTTGTCGGAAAAAGAACCTCCAATTCTTGAAGAGAAAGAAATTGAAAGTGAAGAACCTCCTTTGTTACCAGGTAAAAATGTTTTTTTTTTTTTTTCTCCATTGTTCAAATTTTGCATGTATCCAAAAGAGAAAATTACTTTGAAGGAAAATAAAAAAAATTTTTTTTCCCTTTGCAAGAATTTTAATCTATTTCTTTTAAACCTGCACAATTTTAAATGTTAAATTGAAATCTTGACTTGTAAACCTTTGTTTCATTAAAAAAAAAAAAAAAAAATGTTGTGGAACTGAAAAATCCGTTTCACCTGAATTCTGAAAAAAGAAAATTGTCACATTTTTATTTTCTAATTAAGCCATTAGCTGCATTGGCTGCCACGAATGTTTATTAAATTGGGTTTTAAATTGGCAAAATGGACAAAAAAAAAAAACAATCTTTTTTTTATCTTTTTGTTTGACAGAAATTACATCTGAAATGAAATCTGAAATTGAATCTGCTTTAAAACCTCGTCCGTCAGATGAAGTACTTGTTGAAGGTTTTCGTATCCAAATAAAGCGACAAGACATGAGCACACTGTCAGGATTGAATTGGTTAAATGACGAGGTGGGTTGCCATTTTTTTTGCTTTTCAAACAAAAAAGAAACAAACATCTTTAACTCGATTATTCAACCTGAATTTCTAAAGTGCAGAGTTTACTACCAGTTTTAGTGACATTCATTAAAATCCAGTTAGAAAACTCTATCATGTAAATGACATTTGAAAGCTGCCAGTTGACTAAAATCCACTTTACTAATAATAATACAGGTTAGTCTGTATTACTTTCTCTTAGGAATATATATATATATATATTGAAAGTCTGTCACCTCTGAGTGATGACTTCAATGTCCACTTTTATATTTACATATGCTCAATCTCTGATATTGAGCACTTTATCCCATAAATATAGCACACCTTAAAACTATTTCTTTATATATATATATATATATATATATATATATACACACACACACACAGGTGCAATAGGTAAATTGTTGCCATTTTATCTTAATTTTATGCATGCTTGTTTGCTTTTGATTTGGCTGACTGCACAGTGGGCAGTGTCTGTGAGAAAACGAGCACCATGAGACAATCCATTTCAACAGAAATTTGGAAATGGCATACTGTACTGTATGTCATGCATGTGTCAGAAGCTTCAATATGAACATTTCAGAGTGTTTGGGTGTCAATCTGGGTGCAAAGGATTTGGAAAGACTTGAATAAGTCTAAATTCATTCTGATTAGAAAAGAACACCCGAATTTGTTGGAGAGGGCCTCAGACTCCATATGAAAGCCTACATCAAGTGTGTTGAGGGGGTAATGCTGCCCTGGTCAAGAGGGAGGCTGATGGTAAACCCTATATCTGGCTACAGGACTCTGCATCATGCTGCACAAGTGGGAGAACCCAGTCATGACTATCAGACAATTTCTCTGACCCCATCACCCACTAACATTTGGCCACCTAACTCGTCGGACAGAAATGCCTTTTATTATTATGTATGGGGGCACAGTTGAGTGAGAGACCAACAAAACTCCTCGTAACACCAAAGATGAACTGAAGGCAAGGATTATGGCAGCATTCACCAACTTAAACAAGATCGTTTAGAAAAGATGTCGATAAATATGTCATAAAAGGAGATGTCAATGTTATTTTCATTTCTCTCTATCTCATAGAGATATAGATATATCTCTATCTATCTCAAATCCTCCTAATAATTTATCCACACACACACACACACACATATATATATATATATATATATATATATATAGCAAGTATTCATCCAAACAAGTTTTATTAAAAAGAACCAGCCAGGATTTTCAGTTTAATTTTTTATAATACTTTCCAATTTTCAGATAAGATTTTGAGTAGTATGTTTGAAGTTGTGGATAAACTGTCAAAAGTTCATCTTTTATTTTTGTTCAAGTACTTTTGACTTGTATCCGTTTTTTAACTATTGGTCACTGTTTCTACTTTCATAAGAGTTTGTTTTTTTTTTTTTTCCTCCTCCTCAACAGGTGATCAATTTTTACCTGAGTATGTTGATGAAAAGAAGCAGCAAAGGCAAACGACCAAAAGTACATTCATTCAACACCTTCTTTTACCCCAAACTTCAGAGTTCTGGTTATGATGGGGTGCGCCGTTGGACACGTAAAGTAGACATCTTTGCAGTCAAATACCTGCTTATCCCCGTGCATTTGGGGATGCACTGGTGTCTGGCTGTGAGTAAGACATTTTTGATATAGTTCTTAGTATTTGATTTCTTTGACTACTTTGTAATCACTGATTACTGAGCCGACACACAAAGTGGACACCACACGAGTGAAAATTTAAACAAGATAGATTAGGGAGGGGTGATTTTGAAACTTTTTTTTTATGATTTTCCAAATAAAAATTATGGCAACGAGTTTTTGGTTGAATTTACAAGTGTTGGTCTTAGACTGCAGAGCAGAATTAATGTCCTGAAATATACATTATTTTAAAAAAATTCTAAGATCAATTTTAATAAAATATTCATTTTGCTTAAAACCTGATTTGAAAGTAAAATGAATGATTAATTAAAGGTTAGATTCTGGTTATTCTTGAGGGTGGTGGGGGTTAAAAAAGCATGTCATTTTAAAATGGTGGAATGAATGTTTTGAATGACTACTCCTTTGTAAAAACGTCTTTATTTCTCTTTGCCTTTTCAGGTTGTGAATTTTACTGACAAAACCATTTGTTATTACGATTCAATGGGTGGGAAAAATCTGCAGTGCCTCGATACGATCAAGTGAGTAAAGTTACTTTTTATGTGTTGAGTGAGGGTTTTTTTTTTTTTAATTGTTGGAGCTGCTTTATCAATCTGACAGCGTTTGGAGATGGAAACTGACCAAAATGTCTGTGGTTACTGTGTCTAGGAATATGAGGCTTCAAAGGGAGAGTGGAGGTGGGTAAAGTCCTGACCTTAAATTTTGTTTATAGTTTTAATTTTTAAAAAGTGAAGCCATTTATAAAGTTTTGTGTCTCTAGGATTTTATTTGTGTAAAAAATCTTTTTTTTTTTTTCTCCTCCAATGTTTTAAGTTTTTCTTTTTTTGCTTTTCAGAAAATATTTATGTGAGGAAAGTTTAGACAAAAGGAAAATGCCGTTTAATTTGGCTGGTTGGACTACAAAACTTGCTCGGGTAAATGGGACTTGTTCAATGTTTGCCTTTTCTTAACAGAAAGAGAATTCCCTGAATTTAAATAGTTTTTTCTTTTTCAATTTGGAATTATCAAAATGTTCTAGAAACCTTATTTGATCATAAGACATGACTTAGTATTTCTTTAAGGAATTCAGGTTAATTATTAAACGATTTTTGTTTTGTGTAGAGAATTCCATTTGGGTTCCCTTGAATATATTTACATAAAAAAGTTCAGACTTTATTTACTAATTCTGAGTTTTGTAGAGATTAAATTTTTTAACAGAGGAAATAAGTTGCATTTTAATTTTTATTATCGCCATTATGTGAAATGTTGTAACCTGAATTGGACGCTAAACACGTTATTTTTCCATTATTGTCTAAGGAACTTTATAATGATAATTTATTCTTATTCTCTTGTTTAAAGGACATTCCTCATCAAATGAATGGAAGTGACTGCGGAATGTTTGCGTGTAAATATGCTGACTACATTACACGGGAAATTCCCATCTCCTTCACTCAGGTCAGCCACTTTTCCTTGACTTTTTCTTTCTTTTTTCTTCCCTGAAATAAAACTTGGACATTTTGGATTGTTTGGTGTGACACTAACAATTTGTTTCTTGAAAAGCTAAATTTGACAGGGCCTTAAAAAATTGAAGTTTTTTGTGTTTTTTCTCTTTCAGGCGGACATGCCCCAATTTCGGCAACTAATGGTCTATGAAATTCTGAAAAAGAAGCTGTTAACTTGAAATTCAAAGTGGGGGGGGGGCGGCTTCTCCTTCATTCTCATCTTTACAAGTCATTTCTACACAAATCATCCTTTATCAATTGCTGTATGAAAAATCATTTTTGGAATGCAAAAAAAAAAAAAAAAAAAATCATCATGATGCTTTAAGTGTCATCGCCCCCAGACTGAAAATCGGTTTTTGTGAAACTGATTATGTACAAGGATTTTCATTTTGAAAATCTAAAAAGGAAAACAATTTTTTAATGTCACAGAAAAAGAAAATTTGTAAATTTAATAACAATTCTAAAAGTTGACCAAAAAAACAAAAACTTCTAAAAGACTATTTGATGTTGGCGGCTGATGTTTACCTCATGAAGAAACAAAATCAGCCAAATTCCCACCAAAATTGTGGAAAAATAAATAAAAGGAAATTATCCAACAAAAGGTTTTCTCTTTACAAAAATGGGTTTAGTTTTATTTTATTTATTTTTTTTGTAAAAAGGTCTAAAATAAATAAAAGCCTCTCAAGGGAGGCAAATCTTGATGTTTCGACGGAAGCAGGTGGGGGTGAATCCATAAAACATATTCAAAACCCTAATATCTCAACTAAATTACCACTGAGTGTCCTTATTAGATTTAGCTGAGATGAAAGTAAATTTTGCCAAAAAATTAACTTGGAGAAGGAGGGGAAAGAAAAGACCAAACCTACCAGCGTTAACCAATTTTTTGCTATCTCATAAAAACTTTTTCCACTTTTTTTTTTTTTATTATTGCAACTAAAATTGTTTAACAATTTGAATAATCTAAGTTGTGATAAAATGCCCAAGAATTCCCCCACCTTAATTGTTACAACTTGAGTCTTTCTTCTAAATTAAAAAAAAAATAAAAAAATAAAAATAAATGTTGGAAAAGGAGGGGATAAAGATACCCTACATACTTATAAAATCTGCAATATCCTGAAAGAATAGAGTAGACAAAGAATTTCTTTGTATAAAATTCTGTAAATAAATAAATAAAAATTGTTTAAAAGGAAAAGAATTGTTCATTTATTCCGTTTTTATATTACTCCTCCTCCCCTCCCAAACAAAATTTTAATTTTTGCCAAAGGAAATCTTGACAGCTGTAAAGAAAGGGGGGGGGGTGTGGACAAACCCATAAGTAGGAGGGGTGGATAAAAAGGACATTCTGTTTGAACAAACAGCCAAAGATCTTGATGACAAGTTGATGCATTAAAAGGCAAGAATACTTTGATGAACCCTAAACTGACTGCAGGAAATTTCCTTTTGCTCAGAATCTTCAGTTGAGATGAATTCTAAATAGAAATCTGAAAAATTTAATTTGGTCTTGAGTTTTTAGTCTGGTTCTCAATGTTAAGGAGACTCTACCAATTTATTGTAATAATTTAAAAAAAAAAAAAAAAAGAAATAAATTGCTTTGGAGGTGGGGGCGTTTGGAAATACCAATTTGTATTTTCCTGGAATTAATATTTCTTGTAGAAATATTCATGTCCACCTGGGTTCCTTTGTCTTTGTGCAATAGGAATTACTGGATCCATTGCTGGCTAGTAAAGGATTTCATCTAACAGAAGCTGAATCCCTTCCCTCCCTTCAACTGAGCATAGAATCAAGTTCTTTCTTTACTAAGATCCCAAGAGATGATGGATTCCCATTTCGTTCTGCAGTTAAATTTATTCAACTTCATTATTAATTCGTTTTAACTTTCTCTATTCTTGTTGCTTTTTATAATTTTAAGCAGAATCAGAAGGAAAAAAAAAAAAAAAAGCCCTTGAAGAGATTTGAACTCTTATCCCTGATTTTTACAAGCATGTCTTTCATCGGGCTATGAAAGCACAGCTTAGCCAAAACATCTAGTCAATCCTTTTCCACTTTGTCCATTGAGTCCTGTAAACAACATGATGCTGTCTTACATGAAATGTCAATTATTAAATTCAGAAAACTCAAGATTCCTTGCAGTTTCAGGTCAAATAAATTGCCTTTTGAAATTCTTGAAGCTGAAATTTTGGAGCCTCCTCAAATCTAGAAAGAAATTCAGTTGTTGATCTGGAATTATCTTTGGGCAATCAATATAAAATAGCCTTAATTTGTATTTGTGCATTTGAGGGAGGTACTAGACCTAAAGATATTGCTTACTTTGATGTCATTAAGTTCATCAATTTAAAAACAACAAAAGATGAGTATACTCTTAACTTACAAAGTCTAAGATGAACTCTGACATTTGTCGGTAATCAAGAATCTAGACCCCCCCCCCATCCATAGGCTAAAATTAATCATGAACACATTGACAATAAGGTGAGGAAAAGAAAAACCTAGATGCCTGTTCATAGGTTTGGAAGAAGAGTGTTCTTAAAAAGATGTGGGAACAATACTGACCTTTTGTCACCTGCAGTAGTGCTTAAAAAAAAAAATAAATCCAGAGGACCAAAGTTGAAAACTTTTGGCAAAGAATTCAATCTAAAGTTTGTTTCCTTGAAAATGGTTTTTAGAAAAATCAGATCATTTGGTTTTGATTTTTTACTGATGTGAAAAGAATCTTTTCAACTGAACAATTTACAACAAAGAAAAAACTTGCTTCATATTACCATTCATTTTCTACCAGAATCAGACATGAAATTCCTTCTTAAAAATTTGAAAATCTAGATGCCCACTCATAGTCACTAACTTTATCTGATAGAAGAATCAACTGTGGGTATCATCATTAAAGAACTGACTGCTGTGGATTTTACAAGTATAAAGATGAAATTGCAAAGCAGAGAATTGAGAAAGACTAAGTCTAAAAATTTGGTTTGAAACTTAAAATCTAAATGTGAGGGGGGGGGAGGAGATTTGCTTTGAATGGTATTTGACATTGTGTGACACCTGTAACATCAAATGACCTGAAAAAGATTCCATTCTAAATTGTCTGTTGGATGGAGGCTCATGTGCACAGCGAGGCCCAGTATTGCTTTTTTTTCATCCTTATCTGAGATGATGATACCCCCACAAAGCAGCAATTAACAGGAGGAGAAGGAAAAAAAAAAAAAAAAAAAAATTACCATTCCACATATTGCAAAGATTATATATATATATATATATATAAAAAAAGATATAAGGAAAACTTACCTTAGCTGATGTGTTTTGTCCTCTGATGGACTTTATCAAGGCAAATGGAAGGATTATATGTTTTAAAATTTTAAATTGAAGAACACTCAAATATTCATCAGGTTAACTGAAAAGTCAAGGTAAACTATGGAAGATTTAATGTATTTAACATTTTTACTTTTGTTTATAAATACTTGTTGCAAAATAAAATCCTTTCAAATTTGCCTCAATAAAGTCTATCAAAGGATGAAACATGTCTACTAAGTTTTCCTTTTATCTTTATTCATTGTCTTTTTATAGATACATATTTTAGTTATCTCTGAAATTTTACAGTATGTGTGTAAATATATATATTTACACAGATTATCAGTGTGTTCATTATATATATATATATATGATGAACACACTGATAATCTTCAACATTAATTTTTTGTTAAATGGCAGAATTGAAATGAGCTGGAACAATGTCTGATAAGGGGGGTGAGAGAATAGCATAAAATGCCACTTGCTTATTTTTCTGTTAAAAAGCAGTTCTAGGATTCAGAAAACAACTAACAATAACAATGCAAGAACAGTTTCCTAAAATATATTTGCAATATGAGGAAAAGAGTTTTTTTTTTTTTTTTTCCTTTAGACTCAGCCCTTTTTTTTTTCTTCTCCCTCCTCCTTGTGACAACTCCTTCAAGATTGAAGTTTGGTGTCTCAGCTGAAAATTCTTTCCAACACAGACAAAGCAACAAGGAAATACAAAGAGGGCAGAAATTTTCGGAAAAGAGAAGCCAAGAGCGAAAGAGAGAAAGAGAAAGTTTTATATTTATATATATGTATATGTATATATATATAAAAAAAATTATTTTCTTTTTTTTGTTTTTTTAATCAGTCAGTCCAGGATTTTCCTCTTTCTTTCTTTCCTTCCTTCTCGAATGTCACCCCCCACTCCCAGGAAAGATTTTTGCCCCCCCCCATTCTTTTTGCAAGTTTTTTTTTTTTTTTTGGCCTCGTATTCTGAATATGGAATTTATTTATTTTTATTTTTTTAAAACTTTCAACAAAATTTATAGTCATCTTGAGGTCTCTCTCTCACACGTACACACACACAAATGAATTTTCAGAAAAAAATAAGTAAAATCTAAAGAAAAAAAGGTGGTGGTGGTGGGGGGGCGTTGCTTGGGAAAGACACTTTCATCTTTTACAAAACAATTTACTGAAACCTGGACACTCGGCCATGTTGATTGACAAAATAGTGACCATTATTAAGCAATTTGTTTGTCTTGTTTGTTTTTTAAAAAAAAAAAAAATCTGACGTGCATGGATTTTCTGTTTTTTTTCTCTTCCACAAACTCAGAAAGACTATGAATGTTGTCAAAAGTTTTAAATAAGGCATATTCAGGACAATACGAGGCCAGACCTAGACTTGCTCAGCCTCTAATCTTTTCCAAGTGATTTTATGGCCATTTTACCTGTCTTTTTGACAAAAGAGGAAAATCTTTTTTTTTTTTCTTTTCTTTCAGACGTGCAGTTTTCCTTTTCCATAAAAAGGTTTTGGGGTTTTTGACTGCTGCCAATTTTCTGGTTTTTCTTGTGTGTTTTGTTTTTGTAAAAGTCGTTCCTCCTCCTCCAGCCCCAAATGCCTTTCCCAATTTTTCCTTTTGCAATTTGGGGACCTTTTCTCTCCTGCAGACGAGCGAGACAATATTCCCTTGTCTTTTCTCCTTTTTCTTACTCCACTTGAAAACAGGATGGACGTGGGTATGGGAGTCGGAGTCAAATACTTCAGGGTCACTTACGTTTCACACGCCGGTGTTTCTGGTGCCGATTGTCCTCCCCACTTGAGCTGGACGTACTTGGCCATTCATCCTGTTCCCATGGCAACTCAAAATCACTACAAAAAAAAAAAAAAAAAACATGATAATGCCTCATTGATAACAGAGAGAGGGTTAAAAAAGCATGTCATTTTAAAATGGTAGATAGATAGAGACAGACAGACACACACAGAGGAATCAAAAGTTCATAAACAATTTTTTTTTTTTTTTTTTTTTAATATTCTGGATAAATTTTTGCAGGTTTATTTTCATGAATAAATTTCAGAAAATATGGAGTTAACCATTGTCTTCAATGGATGAAAACCAGCAAAATTCAAAATTGTTTAAATAATGCTGTAAATAAAAATGATTTGGGGATTTTATTGACTTCCCTCTTCTCAAACAGTCATTTCTTTCCTCTCACAATGAATTTATCAGGTTCCTTGTATTTTTTTTTTTGATGCGCTGCCTTGAAATAGTGCAGCATTTATCTTAGTAGCTGCAGTTACTTTTGAAATGAATGGAAATTAACCTTTTGTAAAATCCAAGATGCTAAGGATCCTGAATTTATGTGTGTCCAAAGTTTTAAGGAGGTGCTAAAAAGTCCTCAACCCAACCAAGAGGTAAAAAAAAAAACAACAACAAAAAAAAAAAAAACAATGTAATTCTAAAAAATATGAAGTAGGAATGATTTTGAAAATCTTGTTCCTAGTCAGTCAGTCACATGGCAAGCATTTTGAATATTTCATTTGTGAGGAATTGGATTTGCATAATTCTGAGCAATTCTGTAACAGGTCCTGTCAAGGATGAAGAGAAGCACAAAAAAAAGGGGAAATTGCTAAAATTATTGCTAGAATCAAACAACATCAACAGATTTTAGTTTCATAGATTAAGATGTTGGGAGGAGGAAGAGAAGAGATTTGCCAAATTACAGTACTTACGCGGGTTTAATGTAAGGAATCGGGTGACCAAATGCTGTCACTGGAACTTTGTCCGCGATTTCTATATGAGTAACTGCAAAAAGAAAAAGAAAAACAAAAACGTCACAAAATGGTTCTAAAATATTGACTCGACCTACTCACAAATATTGATTAAATGCAAGAAAGATGTCTGAAAAACAGATTTACAACAGCAAATATTTTTTTGCATGGATTTAAAAAGGAAAAAAGTTTCTTTAATAAGATTTTTCAAATATTCAGGCTGGTAGATGAAAATAAATAAATACTGTTTAATAAAATGGAGCATCTAATCAAATATGAGTGTCCACTAAAAATAACAGCCAAGTAATAAAATCTGTCTGATTAATAAATAAAAATCCATCACTTTAGAAATATATTACCTGACTAAAAACATATTGCACTCTTGATGCTGTACTTGTGTTTGATCTTTTGATGACTTTTATGGCTAACTTGAGACGCATGCAATTTATAAAGAGGAGTCACGTTAAAAACAAAAAAAAAAAACTCCAGCCAATCAATGTTGGAAATTGAATAAATTTTGAATTTTTTTGTTTTTTGGTCAGACAATGAAAATGAAGTTCAATTATTAGAATGAATTTAATTTCATTGATAAATTTTCTAGTCTGGAATAAATTTTGAAAATGTTTAATGGCTGACGAAATTTTTATTAGCCATAAAACATTCCCAAGATTTGACAGAAGTGTCAACCAGATCAGATGATTTAATTTGAGTTGAATGACTTACTATCATCGAGAGATGGGTAAAATGATGTGATTAACTGAGGTTCATCTTTCATGCTATCAGGATAAGGTTTGCCTCTTTCCCGAAGCCTTTCAAACAGTTTTTGTTCACGCATTCGCTGCAGATCCCATCTGGAAAAAAAAAACAAATGCATTTAAAAACTTTTTTTAACAACCAGAAAAGATTTTCCCCTAAAAATACAAATTCAAACAGATTTTATCTTTAAAACCATAAATTCTATGCTAAGTTTCTTTTCCCCATGCTTCAGTTTCCAGCCAACTTTAATCTGCAAAAATTTAAATGCAATGTCAATCGGTATCTACTGTCCTCCTGATGACTATTTCCTCTTCCTGCTTGTTATTAATGTTTTTGTTCCTAATTCTTCTACACCCTGTAACCCCTTGTGTCTTAGTGGCTTTACTGCCTTGTGTGCAGTGATACTGATCATAAGAAAAAAAAGAAAAGAAAAAAAAGTTCTTCAGTGCTGCACTGAAGTGCAAATCTGCAATCATAAACAATGTCTTTGAAATCAACAAAACTTTCACCAATTGCAGATGACAAAAACTTGTGATTCGACCTGTTTTGAAATTACCTATCTACCAACCATGATGACATGATTGCATATTGCCTATTTAAGTTATCAAACGATTCCTAAAATTGACATTGTCATGGCAACACATTGCATTTATCTTAAAAATTCAAAGTTGTCCCATTGGGAGGTAAATACAAAATGTAAAATTGTTCTGATGATGATAGATTTGGAGAATTTGTGAAAAATTCTTTTTTCTGTAAAGTGCAAGAATCCAGAATTCATCTGCCATTACAGTGGGAGCTTGTTATTTTATGTGGAGACATTTGTTTTGCTTGCTAAAACTGAACATTACAGCCAGGGAGAAAGAGATTGAAGATCCTAAAAATGCAATTGACAACATTGCCAACCAATTCTTAGATTCTGGAGAATGGTAAGCACAAATTCTTTTGGAGTTTTACAAATTTCACAGTCAAATACATTTGCTGAAAATTTGAATTTCTTTCAATGAATGACATCATTAAGGAACCCTATAGGGGGTTGATGTAAACCAAGCAACACTGGGTGGGAAGGGGAATTGGGCTTCCTTAAGTGATCCTTGACTGACACCTCCTTACACCTGGATATTAAGTGCTTTCTTGTGAAATCAAATTGAAATCTTGACTTCTGTGCTGATGGGTTAGGGGAGACAAGCAATTTATATTGCTATATAAACATGCACATAAATGAAAACACACTGTCCTAGCTGAAGTTATACTTTCTGATTGTAATGGAGAAAAAAAAAAAAAAAAAAAATCAATTTACTTACCTTTTCCTTCTTTTTTCTTCAAGTTCTGGTTT
This sequence comes from Acanthosepion pharaonis, assembly GCA_903632075.3. Classification (NCBI taxonomy): domain Eukaryota; kingdom Metazoa; phylum Mollusca; class Cephalopoda; order Sepiida; family Sepiidae; genus Acanthosepion; species Acanthosepion pharaonis. The sequence continues at coordinate 257,563 of CAHIKZ030000679.1, read as the reverse complement.
TTGATGTCTTTTTGTAAAAACTTCATCTTCCAGATTCTAAGGTGGGGGGAAAAAAAAAATTATTAATTATAAATCATTATCATTTTTGTGTTACTTGTTATATTAATTAATATTAATTTCATATATGAGGTGGGGAAAAAAACATGATAGAATAAAACACTGAACAAATATATATTAAGATTGACTTAAAATTCATGTCCATAAAATCTCAATATTACTAAAATTACAGAAATTTTTTTTTCTAAACTAGTCTTTCCCTTTCTCATTTGAAGTCAGTTTTTGTCTAGACCATAAATTTTGCTCCTCCCTTTAGTAGAGAAAATCAATTGACATTGAAAATGTACATTACATAAAAGTTGGTTTCAAACAAACAAAATGGTGAGGAAAAATACAATTAATGATTCAATACTTGCTCGAGTTGCAAACACTTAGGAAAGAAAAAAGTCTCTCCTTAAGGTGAAAAAACTCACAATGAACAAAGTAGCAGTTGCTTAACTGCAAATAACATGAAAATGTTCAGTCATTTCAATTCTGTTCAAGCCAAATTGCAAATGATGCAGATAGACAACCATAAAACAGGTACAAATGATAAAAATTTCCATTTGATTGAGCTTGATGGAAATTCTATTTTATCTGTGTGTCAGGGCATCAAATAGGGTCATTCGGTTCTAAAAACCATCAATCTATTACAATTCTATGACCCAAGAGCAAACTATGTAGCAATTCCCAACAGTTATAAAAAAATAAAAATGCATTGTTTTATATTTATTTTGGTTGATGGAAATTGTTCTATCCATGAGTCAGGGCATCAAATATTCACTCATTCTTCAAACTATGCCTAGAAGCCATTTAAAGAGTCTTTAAATTTTATTTTTTCTCATTCAAAGCATGGCATTTTTGTACAAAAATAAAAGGAGGAAAATCTGGAAGAGCTTCACTTCAATGGCATGTGAATTGTGCAGCTAAAAGGGAAAACAAAAAGATTTTTAACAAAAAAGATCTTTATTTCAATGCCACATGATTATTTGACTAAAAAGATCACAATGTTGGATTCGTACCAAGTTTTCAAACCTACCATAGAAAAGTAAATTTTTTTAGTTAAAAAAATTGTATGCTGCTCTTTTCTTAAGTTTACCTCTAACCGATTTTCTTTTGCAAGGTTTATGTTATTTTGTTTCTTAAATCCTATTAAAGTAAAGAAAGAAAATGAAAAGAAAAAAGGTAAGGAAAGAGAAGGGGGGGGTGTCTTCATTATCCCCTGCCTCAATTATAGTTGCAGTGGCATTTAGAAAGCTACAAGAGTTTGGCACCTGCTGCAAATGATGGCCAAAAGAAGTGGGGGGGGTTTAAAAGTTACAAATAAACACAGATAATTATACTTACTTCTGTCCCCTCTAATGTATAACAATTGGCTACAGGTCGTAATCTCCAATGGGGAATTTCTACTGAAATTTGAAAAGCATAATTTTAATCACAAATAAAACATTCAGTTAATATTTACTTAAAAAAAAAAAAAAAAATTGTGAGGGGCAGTAAAATTAAAGTTTACAAAAGATTTAATAAATTGTGAAATTTAAGACTTAAATTCATCCCATATGAAATGACCATACAGTCAAAAAATGAAAATTATGTTTGGGATAGACAGATAGAGTGCATAAACGCACACTCAGAACTATCCAAGCATTTGACCTTTAAATAGTAGAAAAAATTTGTAGAAACAGGCACACCAAAAGGCAATAAACAAGAGAATTAATTTTTTTAGGAACAGCACTTTTTATGCTTTTTAAATAAAGAAATAAATAAAATAATATATATATATATATATATATATATATATATATATATATATATATATATATATATTTACATTCCAGACACCATGGATTTGTGCATTCTTGGTAATGAAGTTGTCACTATTTTCCCCCTCTTTTTTTTCTCTTTGAAAAGTACACATGCAGTCAGTATTTTTGGCTTATTCTTCTTATGGCTTTTGATTTGCAGGCAAATATGCCAGGAAATCATATGACCTCACAAATCCTAGAGTTACCAGTTAGTCATTTAGAATCAAATCATGAATGAAAGATGTTCATATTATTAGAAAAAGTTTAAGTCATCAGCTGCTGATATCCACTGATCTCTAATGAAACACGGATTGATGACGACGACAGCTGTTTAAGGGTTAAAAGATCAAATAATGAAAGAGGGGAAAAAAAAAAAAAAAAAAAAAAAAAAATGACATTTTTTTTATTGAAACGGCAGAGTTCAGTCCTTTTTGTGGGCACTTCTGACAAATTTTGACCTCTTTTTACTAAACTGATATTTTCCTCCCTCTAAAGTTGATATTAATTTTTAAAAATCAAGATTTTAATTGAACTGCATATATGGCATTTAGTTACAAACGGTTCATAACTCGGAACAAAGAAATTGTTGAATAATGATCAAAACTTGAAAGGGAGAAAGAATTTAAGATCCTTGAGCAAATGTTAAAGGCTTTCAATTTAGAAATAATATCTACAATGATTTTAATGTTTGTGTGAGTGAGAGAGGTGGATATAAATCGTTATAATTTGAATATGTAAATGAAAAAAAAAAAATGTTTGTGCTTAATTCAAAGCCTGTTATGAATCAGTTAAAAGCCTGGGAGTTTCTTTCAATGTCAAGCTGATAATACATTTACTGCCTTAGATTAAAATGAAGACTTGACTGAAACTAGAAACATTCTAGAATATCAGAAATGAAGACAGAATCAAAATTCATCTCAGACTAAATCACATTTCAAATAAGATGATGCAAAAATGGTGATAGAAAAAACTCAAATTTTTTTTTTTTTTTAATTTTCTTCTTTTTGTAATATGCCTTTTTAAATTTAAATATAAATCAAGACCATTTATATTGCGGAATTAAAAAAAAATGAAGGGTGAAAAACTTATTACACAAATTTGAGAGCGATGGAAGCAAATTTTTGACAGCATCTTGTGAAACGCAGTTAATTCATCTTAAAGACGGCAAAAATCAATCTAGAAAACAGCATGAAGAAAAAGTACCCCCCCCAAACAAAACAAAAAAAACTAAAAACACGAGTTACCTCCCTTGTAACTTTATACACCATTATCGTCCGAAAGTTCGACATCTGTTTTCATTTCAACCTTCCCTTTAAATTCGTAAATAAGGTTTTAATAAACAGAAAATGATGTTTATATTTTTGTTAATACTTAATCATAAAAATTGGGTTGATTGAATTTCATACACAGAATTTTTAAAAAATGAAACGGCCCCCATTTTCAATCGACTTTTCTCATTAAACACACACACACAAGAAAAGAAAAAAAAAAGAAAAAGAAATCTCGTTTAGATTTTTTTTTGAAAATAAATATTTGTTGATATTTTAGCTCCTATTAAAATCTTCAAAAACATTTTGAACAAATGTTTTAATAAAATTATAATTTTGGATTGGAGATAAAAATAGTAATTAAAGTATTATATTAAAGTTTATTATGAATGATTGGAATGATTCAATGTTTTTGTTTGATTACTTGAGGAAATGGTACAAAATTAGAAATAGAATGTATCTGACAAGAATTGAATTCACATTTCACGTTAGCTACAGAAGCACGGATACAGACAACCTCATCTAGTTGAGATGGTTAAGGCGACGCCATAAAATTGTACAAATAATGATGTGCATCGACTCCAACAACCAACACAATTGCAAAATTAAATATTTCCAGTGGTATGAATTAAACTAGTTTCAAAATAAAAAGACGGCTAAAGTTCACTTAACAGTCTACAAAGAGTTACGTCCCCTGAAAATGGAACGGCCGATTTGAAAGCCAGATCCAAAAAATGTTTGAAATATGATATCGAAGATTTTGCAATAATTTAAATTATCAAAATATCAGACACATTTATAGAATAAGAAAAATTAGTTTTAATAAAAATTCTAAAATGATCAGTGTTGTGTACTATTTTAGACAAATTTGCAAAAACAATTTTATTGTCATGTCCAGACATTTTTTTGAAAACAGAATAATGGTGGATGTTTGGATTAGCCTCATCTAAGAAACAAAAAAAAAAAAAAATTAAAAAAAAAAAAAAATTGTTACATGTTCTTTATCTAAATGAAGAAAACTGAAACAGTATGGCTATAATTAATTCTCTTTTAAAAACCTTTGTTCCATCATTAAAATATTTTCTAGGGAAGAAGATAAAAAGATAGAAATAGATTGCCTTGGGTTCATTTATGACTACCCTTGAGAATTTATCTATTGGAGAATTTGAGAATATTTATGGATAATCTGAATGTTTTCCTTCTTTCTTTTATTCAAAACTTTTTTCTGTACACATGAAATTTGGATGAAATTGATCCAATAATTCATCTTCTACACAAACCACCTTTCCTTGAAATATTGACATCGAACTTGCTGTAAACAAAAACCTATCTTAAAACCATTGAATGAAAGGGGGAAAAATACTTTACAGTGTAAATAGAGATTAACACAACACTAAAGTCAGCTATTTCTTGTAAACCTATCAGAAAGAAGCACATTTCTTCAAACAAAAGTTTTCTCCCTTACATCAGAAATTGCCAATCAAGGAACCACCACCTCCACCAATGGCTTAAAAAATTATTCATTTGTAATAATGTGTGACGAAATAAAAGTTAATTCAGTTAAGATCATTCTTATCCTAATTATGAATACTGTCATGTGTGTGACAAAAATAAGAAAAGCAATTGAAACGAAAAGATCAAATAATAAACAAAAAAGGTTTTATTTTAAGTGATTTGGTCAGTTGACTAAATAGGGAAAAAAAAACAAAAAAAAATAAAATAAAAAAACAATAGAGAATTACTGTCAAAGTAACTTCATTCAGGAGTTGCTGAGTTTTGTCACATGATATAGTTTAGTTGTCTGGTCAGTGAATGGCAGTAAACAGACTGCTCTCAAGCAGATTTCTACACCAACTGAAATTGCCAACCAACTTGCTTAACTTTGGTATCAACCAATGAATACCCGGATGAAGCCCTTCACTTTGTTGTAAGATTATCTGGCCACATCAAAGAGTTCTTTGAAGTCACTGATCTAAATTAGGTACCTCCAAAAATTTGCTAAAAATCAGTATAGCATAATGATAAAAGGCCAAAAAATAATAAAAAAATACTTTGTTCTTTGCTCTTAATGATAAACATTTTAATGATAAAACTTTGTTTTTATTATTTTAAAAAAAAATTTTGTCCTTCTTTCTAACACATTCTAAATTTTGGTTAAATCTTTGTCAACTTTGTACTACCTGTGGTAATGGCCATATTAGTGTAGCAGTTTCTGGAGGGAAACCCATTAATTTGTAAATTCTTGTAAAAATCAAACAATTGTCCGATTAAAATCAGACAATTATTTGATTTTTTGATGAAACTTTCAGGACTTATTAAAAAATTAATGAATTTATTTTTGAAATTTTTATTTTTAGAAAATCTTCCTAATTTTTTTTTTTTATACATCTGTTACCCACCCCATAACATGATTTTATGAAATTTTCCAGAATTTCAAACAGTTTGCAAATTGTTTTGTATTACTTATAAGTAGGATTCCTTGGAAAAAGTAAATCATCAATTTTTTTTTTTTTTCACAACTACTACAAACTTTTTAAAAATATAACTGCAATATAATAATTTTATTAATATTATCAATGTAAAAATGTAATAATGGAGAGTGAGATAATTTAATTATTAATATAATAATTTTATAAGTTATTATATCCAGGTTATTAAATTAAAAATGTAATAACTGATAATATAATGATTAATAAAATTATTTATCATATTATCTACCATTATAGAGATAACTCAATGACTTAGGAAATTTTTATAGTATTTTAAATTATTATAAGAAAGAAAAAAAGAAAAAAAAAAGTAAAATATTAGAAAACTGCTTAAAATATTTTAATTTTTAAACATTACCTGGTAGTTAAAAAACAAAATGTTCTTACTTAGAATTTTAAAATTTGTATCAATTCTGGTCCACCATACTAAACCTGTCAGCACATTCAGTCATCAAATTATCAATGGAGACTTGAGACAAGCAAAACTCCAAAGAAATACTTGTCTAGAAAATTTGATGGTGTAAATAAGTAATGTTGGTTTCAAAACAGATTAATTTAACTTTAAATTTGCTAATTTTATGAAAGTAATGTTTCAGAAACATATATGTTATTTTAGGCGGGATTTTTAAAACAAAATAATTTTTGTTTACATTTCTCTAAAAAATTTAAAAATGGCCGTTTCAATTGGTTTTTCAGAAGAATTAACTAAAAATCATTATAATTTCTGTTTGAATTACAGTGTTTTGTTTTCTGGAATCAGAAAATTTATTCCTTTAGCTTTCAATTGAAGCGGTTTAAAGCTTAAAAAATGATTTATCATTTATGAAAAACACCTTTAAACCTTGTGTATATGAAATTTTTGGAGGTACCTAATAACCCAGAACTCGAAGTTATATTTGCAAAAATAGATTCTCTTAACAATACCTATGTCATTGGTATATGCACCTTTCTTTTATCTAATTGCAGGTATGCTTTATCAATCAATTGATGTCTTCAATAGGTTTAACTAGAAACAGTACTTGTTTAAATCAATCATTCCCTTCTTCAAAAAGAGCTCATAATAGAAAACCAACCCTTTTACAATTTGAACCAGTTGAAAAGTAGCTTCTTTTTTTATTTCCTGTCAGTTTTTAAAACAAAAAACATTTTGGGGTAACAAAAAATATAAAGCATAGGCAAAAATTAATTTGACAAACGCAAACGTTTTCCAACTCACCTTTTGAGCCATCTGGATTGATTTCATCGTTTGTATGCCGTATGTTGACCAAAAGTTTTTCAGAGGGAAGAGGTGGTTCATAGTAAGAAACATAATACAAATTGTCTGTCCGTAAAATAACATCTCCATTCTCTGACAGTTCTTGGCACCTATTTACAGAGTCACTGCTCCGATAGGAAAGTTTGTTTTTCATTAAAGACTGTGTCTTGGATTTTGTTGTTTCTGACCCTTTCTTCTTCTGAACATTCTGAGCATCAACTCCAAATTTTCTGATGAGCAGGAGAAAACAACAACAACAAATTATTCACATAATTTATCTCATCTTTAGAGCAAGTAATTTATTTTGGGTATCAAATACTAATTACCTACAAACTATTTTTTCATCAAATTTGTTTATATAAGGATAAAACATTTTTAACACCTTGTTAGATATTTGTTTCATACTTTTTTTTTTTTTTTTTAAATCTTCAACAAGGTTGAGTTTATGAATTCATACAGAATTAATATCAAATGAGTAAAAGCAAAGGAAAAAAAACAATGTAATTTATGAGAACAGGATAAGAAATATTTTAGAAGAATTTCGTTTTCTTTATCAACAAGCTTTTTCAAAACACATCTTAGGAATATTTAAGTGAAAGACAAAAAAGAAGCATTTCAACTTGACATTCTTCTTCAATCAATCAATGCATATAAATCTAGATTGATTCGGGGATTTAAAGGGATGAGCAGAATCGCCCAATTGTTAACCAATTTGTTGCTGCTTTAAAATGGAACATAAAAAATAGTTTTTAGTTGTCCTTCCAATAGCAACTTCACATTAAAAATGCAAGTTTTTTTTTCTTCTGAGTATCGCGCTTTTGGTAACAAGGGAAGTAATGCTTAATATGAAATATTTTAACAGAGGGAGATAATCCAATTCAAATTGAATAACGTAATGGTTCTCATGCACTAAGAATTCCAACCTAATTATCATGGTTTTTATTTACCAGTTTGTTGATAACTCTTGTGGCCAAGAAAACATCTGAACAAGTTTGCAGACATTTAAATTTTTGAGAGGATCTTAAAATCAATGTTTTTTTTTTTTTAAAAGAAAAAGAATCTTACTCTACAGAATGTTATTGTTAGTTGATTTTGTTTAGCAGCATATCAACCTCTGCAGGTTTAAGGCTGAAATCTAAATATTTTGCTTTCAACTACAGATAAAATGTATTGTCAGTCATTTCATTATAAGTAGGTATTCTTGATAATTTTTAATATAAAAATATATTGCTGGTATTTTCACATTTTCATAGTGTTTTGTTTGAGGGTTCACCATTTGCCCACAGCCAAGACCTTAACACCTTAGATTTGGGAATAACAGCAATTAAGAGATGGTTCCACGTTCTTCAAAACCTTCAATCTTCCGATCAGATGCCTTTCTGTTGGATTGTAACAAAGTTGTACTTTCCCAAATGAAGAAATTGGTTTAAAAAGAGAAACAATATTTTCAGACAAGGAAACCTTACCTTTCTCTTCGCTTGAGAAAATTAAATTTTTTGTTTCCTCTGTCACCGGTTAGACCATCATTGCTAGCCTGGCTCTTTGGCGTGTGGTGGTGATGATGGTGGTGGTGGTGGTGGTGAGAGTTCACCGGCTCGCCCTTCTGTTTCAGGATAGACAAGCGCCGCTCCATACGATCCAAACGGCATTTTAACTAAATGCACAAAAAAATAAAAAAACATTTAGTAAAGATGTATAATGAAAAACAATTTACAAAAAAAAAAGAAAAAAAAAAGTGTATTTACAGAGAAATTCACATTCATTTGATAGAAAGAGTTTAACAAATGTTTACAACACCCAAATTAAATAAGTCTTAAAAAAAAAAAAAAAAAAAAATTGCTGACAAAATTTTAGTAATCTCAATTTTCAGACTGTCCCCAAAATTTCATTCTTATTGTTTTTTTTTTACTAGTTTGGTACGTATAGTTTTGTCAATGGCAAGATGATTAAATTTAAAATCTAAATTGTTTACCCAATTATTAGAAAATATATTCAACTTAAATACAGGAAGTCATAAAAATGACTTCAAAAAGGGGATTGCACATATTGGTTTATACTTTTTACCAGATAGAAAGTGAAATTAGCCTTTGCAGCACAGATGAGATTTTCAATTTTATTCAAACTTTGTGTGAGTATGTCTGCATAGTTTAATTCAATGACAGACCTAAAAATATTTCTACAAAATTACACACAAATATTACTGAATAACTTCTGAAAAGTTCAATAAATATGATTATTTCATAAAATCACATTAGACAATTCGTTTACTTTTTAAATAGTAGCATCTACCCAAAACATGGGTCTCCACTAAAATAGTGTTTAAAGTGATAAAATCTGTTAGATTAATAAATAAAAAAAGAAAATGAATTGCTTCTTCATGACAAATGGAAATCATTTCATTGAAACTAGATTTGATTACCCTTATAGGTTTCATTAGATTAAAAAAAATGAAAGAAAGAAATGTCTATATGTGTATATGCTTAAATAATGAATAATAGTAATTTTTGTTTTGGGATCTGAAGCCTAGAAAGGCAAAACGTGGAATCAAATCTAGTTTCAACGAAATGTTTTCTATTTGTTAAATTTCTTAAAAATTGTTGGGATTCTACCTATTTTAAACACACGTGTGTGTGTGTGTGTGTGTGTGTGTGTGTATACATACAAAAGGAAGACCTATCTTAGCGGACGTGTTTCATCCTCTGACATTATGTATGTGCGTATACATTAAACAGTACAAGCACATGTAAGTCAGTTATGCACAACACAGGCATATGGATTAGATACTCTTATGCAAAGTCATGGACAGACAATCATCCCCTTCATAGATTCTTGACTTCTCACTAAAATGTTTCTATAAATAAAACAGTTTTATTATATTTAATAACAGTCTTGCCAGAAATTAGTTCAATATTTCTAAACCAACTTGTCACGTGTTTTGTTCATTTTTATCAATCAAAAGCCTAGGGCAGTCTATTCACAAATATTTTCTCTGCTACACAATAACATGCGAAAGTATATAAACGCTGATTAAACGTTTGGTTGGCAGTAAAAGATGCTAATCAAATGTTTGCAGCTTTCATTATCTTTTCAAAATGGTGTTTAAATCGTCTGTCTTGATTTTGTTCAACCGGTTACAGCAGTGTAGTACAAAATTCCTTTGTCTTGTTAACTAGAATTTAACACCAGTATTTCATTGTCTTATTTTGCCAAAATTGACTGCAATTCTTTCAAATGTGAATTGAAACTATATTAACCTTTTTCTAAAACATTAGGGATTAACTTATCTTGCAGTCCAAACATTGGTATCTTTAGTAAAGATTGAACTTGCTACAAATGTACAATATATGTGTGCTAACTACTACTCTACAGTAGGAGTCAAAATAACCAGGAGGAAGAAAAACAAGTTTTCTACAATATCTCCTCGCAAACTCAACCTGCTGTGAATCTCTTTCAAATGGGGGTGAGGGGAAATTAAAAAAAAAATACAGGTAGAAAATGTCATAACATTGGAGAATTTCTCAGGCATTTATGAAAAAAACAAGGCAAACAAGTTGAACTGGTAATGAGAGAGACATGATAGATGGTGAAGACGTAAGACAAATATCAAGTGAGAAGTTGACTTCTGACAGCCATTTAGCAACAACAGTAACAAGCGACACTTAAAGATATTAATTTAGGTGAAGAAAATTAGCCCTTTTTGAAGAAGAGGGTAAAGTGACAACATTCCTCACTCAATTCTTAAATGTAATTTCTTGATGATGATAAACTGGATATTCCTAAAGTACATCAGTTTAACTCTGGTATAGGCAAAAGAAATTCTTTTTTTAAGACATTAGAAACAAAGTTGAATTCACATGATGCATGGTATGTATATAAAATCAAAATGGTATCGAAATTTGTTAAAATTCAGAACTGGAGAAAGATTTTTAAGATTGGATTTTTGGGTTATTTTTGTCAGAACAATCAGGATGGATGGAGATATGTTCTTTGTGAATTTAAACACCCATTGGCAATTGCTATCTTTTCGTAAATAAAAAGAAGGCGCTTTGACCAAATAAATTGTTTAAAAAAAAAAAAAAAAAAATAGAAATTATCCCATCGTAATTTCGGGAGTAAATTTTATCTTATTTTCTTTTTGACGAGAAGTTAAGACTAAGAGGAAGACGAATTTCTGTCGAGTGAAAATTAATTTGTAATTTTTTCTATTTAATGTACGAAAAAGCAAATACACCGATTTTTTTTGTTAGTCAACGATCTTTTTGTTGGGGGTGAATGAAGGAAAAAAAAAAAAATTCTCTTGGGATTTTTTTTTTTACAAACAAAAATCCCAACTTATATTTCACATGTCTCTTATTATCTGAACATTTTAAAAACCAAAGTTTATACGAAATTATTATTATCCCGAAACATTTTAAACTAAAGAAATAACGAAGATGCTAAATAGTTTCGCTAAAAAGAGAAAATCCTTAAAAATAGGTGGGGGGGAATAAAAAAGGGTCACATTTTTATTCGGATTCAAATAAACTTTTTTTAAAACCAAAATCAAAGAAAAATATTAAATACATTGTCAGTTTATATTGCAATTAAATGTTCGAGTCATAAAAAATAAAATAAAACTAAAAGGGAACCAATTTTTAAATAAATAATATACTGGAGTCACATTTGAAGCCACTAATAATGGCGACAAAGCCACAAAAAATGTTTGCCCCTTTTATTTAGAATTTGTGACACGAAAGCATTGATCACAATCGATGGGTAGACATAATTTGTCGTCACCGGATTTAAAAACTAAAAAAAAAAAAAACAACTTTGACAACTTTTGAGATAACGATGATATTCCCGTTCCCAGCTTTTTGTTAGTTGATCGATTAGTTTTGCCTGGCATGCATTTGTGTACATTTCAAAATGAATGCAGAAAAACGACCTATATTTGGTTAAGTATGGAACATAATAACAGAATTGTGTTTTAATGTTTATCAAGTTAACTTCACCTATATTTTAGATATGGCTCATTTGAACTTAACAGGAACGTTGTTAAAGAGTTTTCTTTTAAAAAAAAAAAAAATCTGAAAAATTTCCCGTATAGTAACAATTCTGAAGGTGTAATTTAAAAAATATCTAGATTTTATCATGAGTTTCTGTTTACTCACACTTTCAAAATGAATTTAAAACTAGTAATTGAAAAAATAATATTTAAAAATTGTCAAATAAAACTAAAAGGGAAAATAACCAACAAAGTCCCTTTCACAGTCAAGTTTTTATTTCAAGGAAAATTATCATTTTTTACGAGTAGAATAAATTATTTAGACTTGAATATAACATTAAACTTAACTAAATTACATTCATTAATGATTTATGTTACAAATATCGCAGTGTAGTCAAAGTTCAAACTTAAAATCGCTGAACATTCCCTGTATTTAAAAAGGTAATGAATGAAATGTGTTGTCACCGACTTTCTTGTGTTCAAGCACGGAACATATACATATACTCGAGTTTTCCTTACATAATTTCCAATTTGTTATTGCTTTCTTTAATGTATATATATATATATATATATTTTTTTTTTTGCACGGAAACGAAAACCTATTTTTCGGGTTCCAGATTTGCGAGATATTTTTTCCGGGTTGTCCTCTACGCATGCGCATAATGATTTAAATGGCAAATTTAACTATCAAACATGTTTCCCTTTTTCGCGTTCAGGCTTTAAGGAACTTTTTTACTAACCCACTTCAATATGGCAAAGAAAACTCAATCTACCCCGGGTTCATTGATAAGTCGAGATTTAACTAATTAATTGAAAAATACGGTAAAGATTAAAGTTAGGTTTCAAAAATGGAAATCGGATAAATTTCCGTGAAACGAACGAACAACCATTTGTTTTAAAATTGCATTATTTGACAGCGAGAAAAATATCTATTGAATTCCATAATACTTTAAGACAAGAAGAAACCTTCCAGAAATGAGTTGTCGTTTCACCGTTAAACATATTTAGGAAAGAACTTTAGTTGAAGCACCATCTCATTAAGAAAAAAAAGAAATAATAATAATAATAATAATAATAATAATTATAGATCGGGTTGGGGGAGGTACTTACAGTAAATCGAGAATTACCACTCCCCTCCCCCAGTTCGATTCCTTCAAAATCACCTAAATTTGGTCAAGGAGTGACTAGTCGATGATGTCAAAATCTCGCGCCCTCTTTAAAAACAGTAAAAATTGGATCGCGATTTACTCCAGAAAACATGAATTTGACAGAATTTAACAAGCAATTGTCAAAAGAAATTTCTGTTTACTTAGTAATTTATAAGATAATTTTTGGCAGCTATAGAATACAAAACCCGGTTAATGAACACTAGAATTTAAATGCCATTAAAAATGTAAAACAAATGAATTCTTCTAAAAAGGTCTGAATAAAGAAAATTATTTCAATATTCGCAACATAATGCTGATAATCTTTTAAAACAAACAAAAAATAACCGCAACATTAACCGAAAAACTAGGACTTTTTTACTTTTATTATTAGGTCAACACAAAAGATTTTAGTAAATTATTAACAACATAAGACACACGTGGATTGACATATTGCACCATCCAAATCGATTTATATAAATGATATTTATTAATAAATATATCATAGTAAATATCTACAAAAGCAGAAGCAACAAAATATCACCTTTTGTCTTTTTAGACATCAACACAGTAGTAAACATTTTTAACCAACAACCATAAACAATAAGTTCATAAATGAAAATTGAGAAAAATGAAATTTAAATGACAATGTTTGTTTTTCATCGTAGAAATTTTCGAAAGAAAATCGATCAGTTTTACAAACCAAACATAGGACCATTTAAACCGCGTGTGTGAATGCCAGATTTCGATCAGTTCGAAGTCCGGAAAAAAGCAATTGACTTCTATGTCAGGTCAAACAGACATGCCGGTTCCAGGGTCACGACCAGTGCACAAACCGGAAGTGACCCTCGGCTAATTGCGGAAGTCGAGCCGCACTCAACAGTAGGCAAGAAAATAGTAGTAAATTTGAAATAAAATATCGGAAAATTAAGAGATGAATGATTTCAACAAATGACGGACGAAATGTCTAAACAGAAAAGATAACCATTAAAAAAAAAAAAAAAATTAAATAAAAGAAAGAAAGTAAGACCTAATTTCTGATTGCTATTCGGCAGTGAATAGATTTCTCGAAAACCATTCGGTAAAAATCTACGGAATTGTAATTTTATAAAAACATCAATTTTTTTTTTTTTTTTAGCAAATAACAAATAAAATGTATTTTTTTAATTGCAAACAATTTTTCACTCTTGTTATACTTCAACATTTTGTTTCTATTAAATTAAAAAGAAAATATCAATTTAGCTTGCAGAAAGCTTTTCACTCAGTTTTATTAAAAAATATAGAAACATTTTTGTTTTAGTAATTTTCTCGAACAACAAAAAAAAAACAAAAAAAAACAAAGTTTTTCATTTAATTTAGAGTTTACGCTCTAATTTTTAAATGTCAATCTCAAGTAGTTTTAAATTGAATAAAAGAGTCAGTAATTGGTTTGTTTCTTCTTTAAAAAAATATTCTAAAACTTGTTATTTTAGGTGGAAAAAATTGTAAGCAGAAAGTTTGGGGTGAATTGTATTATTTTTAAAAAATTAGTGTAAAAAAAAATATTCATGCTTCTTCAGCTTACCGAAGATGAGTGAGAAATGATAAATCGTAGAAATAGATGTCTTGTTTGGTTTATTAATAATAATAAACAGGTTTTCCCGGATTGAAAAAATGCGTTATAGATAGATTATTTTTTTAAAAACTTTGATAGACAAAAAAAAAGTACTAGTCATTTTTTTTTATATTGAAACTATAAATCATTTATTTTAAAATTATGCTGCCCATGGAAACACTGAATTTATTTGTCTTTTACAAGGAAAAGAAGACCCCCCCCCTTCATTCTCGTCTAAAATTGCAACATTATAAAAAAATAGAATTCTTGATGTTGCAAGACTTCATTGTAGGTCAAAAAGACTGATTTAACAAACCAAATCAAATTATGGTTATAAAAACTTTTTTTTTTTTTTTTTTTTTTTTACGTGTTTATGACCTTGTAAAATAAATAAATGTAAAAAAAAATAAATTATTTATTTCTGGCAACCTTGTCACGGGTGGTTGATTTTTTTCTTTCAATCTGACAATTTTTGTTTTTAAAAATGTGTCACTAAAAAAAAAAACGTTTACTTCAGTCAGTTTCATACAAAAACATTTGGAAATTTGCAAAAATAATGAGAGATAATAAAAATGAGCTCCATTTCTCGAAAAGTCAACTTTTATTTTAGAGAAATTCACTTAAAATTTTAATTTTCTTTAAAATCTAAATAACTTGGTTTTGTTTTGATCTTTTAAAAAGTTTTTACCTAAAATTTTATTATTATTGAAAGCGAAACATTTTCATTAATTTTTAAACAGTTATTGCATCTGGACTGAACTATTCAACAATTCAATGAAATTTAAATTTGTAGCTAGATTTACAAAGGTCATCTGTACTTTTCAGACACAAAAAAAAACTGTCACAAAAGTTAAAAAATAGAATTTAAAACAAACACACACACAAAAAAAAAAACCTTGTGCCCCACATTTTGGACGTTTTATTTAATGTTTGAAGCGCAACATTTTTATTTTTTTCCGTTCAGATCAAAATGCCAACATCTTGACATTAGTTTGAAAAAAAAAAAAAAACGGTAACAAATAATAATTGAAGAAAGTGTTTTTAAAGAGCCAATTTCCTTCCTCGGGAGAAATTCGTTTCAAAAAGTCTGGAATTTTTATAGTAATGCAATAATCTATCTATTCGCACTTGTAACTCGTTTCAACCCCATCCCCACTTTTTTTTTTTTGTTTTTGGGGAAACAAAGAACAATAAACGTTTCGTCGTGGTGCTGTTAGTAAATTATGCGTCGTACTGGGTTCGATATCAATTGTGGTCTTACTCTTGTGCAAAGCAAAACTCACCTAAGCTTTTAAAAAACAAAATAAAGCAAAAAAAAAAAAAAACTATCAGTTACTGAAATTTACATATATTTGAATAATTCTATTTTTGTATATTTTTTTTATGGAATTTAAATTTAATAAATAATATCAGCTGCTGAAAAGAAGCCATCTTCATTTTCCTGTCCCTACATTTTCTCACTGTAAGTACAACCGCTGACGCAAGAAAAACAAGATTTATAGTAAAAATTTGCAGTGTTCTAAAAAGGAGTAAAAAAATTAATTAAATATTAAAAAATAAAATACATTGAGTTTCCTCTTAGTCTTTAATAATAACAAAGATTTTGCCGATAAAAATATGGTTTTCATTTTTTTTTTTTGAGCAGGTTTTGACTTTTGATCATGCTGATTTTTGGGGATTTTCTGAAGGCACCTCCAGTGTTAAAAAAAAAAAAATGAACAGGCAGAATAATTACAAATTTCTCTCATATATAAAACTTACAAATATTCTCACTCCCCCCCCAAAAAAAACAAAAACAAAAACAAAAAAAAAACAAACAAAACAAAAAAACAAACAAAACAAAAAACAAAACAAAACAAAAAACAAAACAAACAAAAAAAAACAAAACAAAAAACAAACAAAACAAAAAACAAGAAAAAAAACAAAACAAAACAAGAAACAAAACAAGAAACGAAACAAAACAAGAAACGAAACAAAACAAGAAACGAAACAAAACAAGAAACAAACAAAACAAAACAAAACAAAACAAAACAGGTTTTTCACTTTTCTTGATGATTCTCAAGCTAGACAAATACATTTAGAAAAAAACAAACCCTTTTTTGTGCAATTGTAATCTTTCCCTCCATAAAACTAAGTAAATAAATATCTAAACAAAATTGAAAGGCATTTTTTATTTCACTTTTTCTTCCAATTTCACTTGTAATTTATTCAGCTCATGAATTAGGTTAACTAACAAAAAAAGTTAAATGATTTTCCACGGTTATGGATCTTAGACACTTATGTGTAACGCAAACACATAATGCGTTTAAGTTCTTAAAAAAATAAATAAAATAAAGATGTGGTGTCACAGGTTTATCATTCGTGTACCAAAGCCACCAGGATTAATTTATAAAAGAGCACGTGGCTATTAACGTGCTGGGCACCTTCCCACCTAGTCCGAAATAGCAGGCACATAAACAAACTCTTTACTTTATTTATAGAGGAAAAAAGGAATAAAAACGTGTTTTAAGCTGATTCCATACGTTTCCCGGCTTTGAGAACTACAATAAACTTGAATTTTTGTAAAGCATTTGACAAACAAAAAAAAAAATGGCAATGCAAGTCTTAATTTGTCTTAAATTACACACAATGAAAAAGAGGAAGGAGAAAAAAAAAGTAGTAGTCATAGTAGTAATAGCAGACCCATACTTGTAATTATCTGGTCACCAAATGGTTTTATCCTCAGCACAAGACAGGCACGTCTCTCCCTGTCTAAACGTTCATTTAGTCGCTACCCACTGGGTTTAACTTTGAAGTACAACTAGCAACTACTTGTCTACGCTCATGTTCACCAAAAATTCACAAATCTTGACAAAGAAATATAGATACAGAGATTTTATTAAAAAACACGAAAATATTGCTTGCTAACTGTAACAACACGGTACATTGATTGACAGAAGGACTTCTTATTCCATACAACGCCAGGATATCTCATCATTGTTTTATTTTGTGAGTTTTCAATTTTCATCTGACATTTAAAGTAAAGTTCGATAAAGGAAAATTGATTTGAAATTCTGAGACGAAGACAAATATCGTAATTATTGTTGTTTCTAGTCAGTACGCCGTCATGAATCTTTGATGTTCAAATCAATGAAGTGCTGACAGGAAGAAGAGATTCAGATTTTAAGACAAGAGAACGCATCGGTCGAAACGTAAAATAATAATAGTAATAGTCAAAAATAAAACTAGACATGGTTTTGTCAGAGATAACAAATATCTGGATTCTGATGTCATCGTCATCTTCATCTCCTGTAGTCTAAGTAATCGATCTTCTTGTACGATCCAAATCAGTTTTTTTTTCTAGAATAGGTCACAATAAAAAGGGTGGGAGATTATAGCTTGGAGAGGCTTTAACAACAAAATAGTTAAGAACTTAAGATGTTTTAAAATAAAGAGAAGAGCTGGGCGTTATCTTTCATGGCAAGCATTCAATAGAACTAACAAGCCTTTGCAAGTACCAAAATCTTTTGATTTTATAACATAAAACAACTGTCAATTATATATATATATATATATATATATATATATATATATATATATATATATATAATAAATTCAATAAAACTTTGAATTCCAGTCTTGTTCAACACACGAAGGCTCGGAATAAACGCTCCTACTCAAAACGACACACACACACACACACACACAAAACTACATCTTAAACAGTTAAACATAAAGAGAAATTAAGAACACCTAAAGATCCCCCTCCCACCTTGAAAATGGCTAAAGAAGTGGTCAAAAGCGTTTGGGATAATGGTCAATTTTTGCACTTCTTTAGCAAATGGAAAAAAATGTAAGGATGTTGGTAAAACTAAATAAAATTTTTTCCTTGTCTGTAATATTCAACGAAATATGTTTAAAAGAAGGGTTTCTGCTCATGAAGCAATCGCGTGTCTAGCCACACTGAAGATATATATATATATATCGGAAATGTTTATAAATCTAACATGTTTCTCTTTTATTAAAGCTTCATCAGACAATGAGTTATGGAAAAATTTTCTGGTATTTTTATTTTTGTGTTGTTTGATGCACACGAACGCTGCTTGACAAGTCAAATGCACGTGAAGTCTGCTTAACCAGTGAAAATGAAACGCAAAAATAAAAATACCAGAATTGTATATATATTACACACACACACACACACACACACACACACAAAAGGAAAACTATTCTTTACCAACACGTTTCGTCCTCTGATGGACTTTATCAAAGTATCATTTTTTCTTTTGTCTATTCATATTGTCATTTTACAGATTTATTCTTATTTATATCTGAACTTTTGCACACACACAAATTATATATCTTTGACACTTAGAGCTGAAAGATAAAGATGGAAAACGAATAGAGAGAAAGTATAAGGAGACAAGAAAATGATGAAAACGAAAAAGAACCACGACAGAGTGTGGAAAAGCAACCCAAGAGCCCCCAACTAGTGCATAAATTACATCGAACTTAGTATAAAGATAACGAAAAATGAGAAAAAAAAGGCAGTCAATTGGTGAAACAATTACAAAAATGTTCGTCTACGAAACTGGAGTCGGGGTGCTCAATATAATCAGCTGAGTGAAAAAATTTATTTGTATTATAATTATATATATATATATATATATATATATATATATATATATATATATATACACACGCGCGCGCGCAAAATGATCATTTGAAGATAAACTGACCAGATCCATTTTTGTACAATTTCCAAGTACAACAAAGAACAACAGTGATGTTTTTTTTAAAGCATAAGATCGCCCACAAATGACATAAAATATCTGACAAGGGAAGAAAAGACAAAATATAATCCGTACAAAAAGAAATACTTTCATGAAATTTCAAGAGAGAGGGAGAAAAAATCTATTTCCCCAAAGCTGTACGATTCGTAAATATCGTGGTCCTCAAATAAATCAGACTGAGTAAGCTGAGGACAATAAATATAGTTTGCTGTGAAGTAATGTTTAACGAAGTCATCTTGTAGACCATTGAAATCAGTTCAATCCTCACTGGATAACCACCCCTACCCATACCCACTTGTGACCTTGCATCAGATTAAGCGAAGATCGACCTATACTTTCACATATGATTTGAATAGATAAAATAAAAAGTTCAATGACTCAGAGTCTCACAGAGATAAATCCGTAAGGCGACATGAATTTATTAAAAAGATATATTTATTTTAAAATACGTTACATAAAATCATCGATGATTGACGTCAACTAAATTTTAAATTTGTTCTATCTTTTTTTAAGATCAACTGAATAATGAGTTCGATCCTCACTGGATGCCCTATACTTTCGGCATTGTGCCACATCTAAGCCGCGCTTAGAAAATCACTATATATATATATATATATATATATATATATATATAGTAGTCGCCTGAAGATCGCGAGAGCGCGAAACACGAGTAACAACTCGAGAGTTGTCCTTCGTTGAGTGCGTACTTTGTGAAGCGTTATTTTTATGTCTGGATAGTCTAAGCATTGAGCACTTTAATTTACTGCGCAGTTAAGTGTTTGCTTTCCTTTTTCGTGATTTTTTCTTGTCTAAAGTATCAGGTCGTCTGTTCGTTACACCAACCAACATTCGTTGTGTGTGTTTAAGTGGGCACTGACGGCGGCAGCCTGTTTCATGCTAAACACAATCGTCAGGCATGACAACTGCGTTTAGCATGAAACAGACTGAACAATGTCCACTAATATTTTTTATTCGCTATATCCCTGATATAGAGCACATATTAGAATTATATATATATATATATATATATATATTTGACAAAGGGAAATGAAAATAGATTTGATTATGCATTTCGCCATTCAAATCTATTTTTATGAAACGTTTTCCATTTGGCAAAGTTAAAATTGATATTGGCATTTCTGTATCCTATGGATTTATTTTTAATTCGACCAATATTTTAAGATTTCGATCCCTGCTGGGGAGGATATTTTATTCATTAAAATTTCTCGAATGAGCAAGCCGATATGATATACGTAATGCACGGTGATTAAAATAAAATAAAAATGGGGCGTCTATTACGATTATCCACACACACACACACACACACACAATTCTAAAATAATAAAACCATGAATGGAACACTACTGCGGTTTTGACTACCATGGTCTCATCAGGTGGTTAACTTTTTCTTTTTTTTTCTTGGTAAGAATTATACAAATTGACTTAATAGATCATCTACTGTCTATAAAAGAACCGCCAGCTATGTTTTCTTAACAGATACATAAAAAAAACACAAAAAACTTTGATTTTTCTTCAATGGACTTTCAGATAGCTTGGCTGCGCCCATCTCCTCTTCAAGTTCTTGACCGACAGCCGAAGACCACAGAATATGACGTGGATCGCCCTCAGGTTTCGAATTCAGAGTTGTGCTTCTCCTTCACCCAAGGATATACGGCTCAGTCTGTCCTGTTATTTACCCATATCATAGATTCATACCTTTCCCAAGGGTATTAGCACGTAAGCGAATGTGAACTCGACTGGAATTCGAACTCGGCTCTCAGATTCTTCAATTCGAGCCGCTATCCATTACGTTCCCTTTCTCACAAAGTATGAATCCATCTCTTTTCCCTACAGTTATCTTGTCTTGAAGTTGCAACCAACCTGAGAAGGAAAACTGAATTCAAAACCAGCCTGAAGACGGATGAGCTCTGTCGGGCTACCTTACTCTAGACACACTCACTGCTGTTATGGCTGAAGTACATGTAATGTCCTGACGACTCTAATGGGTTACGGGAACTGTGACCTTCATTTGAGACAGACTATGAACACTTTATTAAATGACCATTTTGAATTTGACTACTTGATATGCCTATGTAAGTAAACATTTAACAATAAACATTTATTTTGATACTCATGAAATATATATTTTTATCGTACACCAGATCATTTTCCGTTTGACAACAGTTGCGCAGTCAGGTGAAATGAAGGGTGCGTCCGTTTGCCTGAAACACTGATCTGGACGCTGTACTATGAAAACGAATTTGATCAAGGAGCTTCAAGCAAGACAGATAGCAGATAAAAAAACAAAACAAAACTGATAACATAATGAGCAACCCAATAACACATTTCGCAAGGCTGACATCGAGACGAAAGTTATATCGGCCTTCTGAGTGTATATATGATAGATTTCTTTCTACGCATATATCTATCTAGCATTAGGGTCAATTTTAAAAGCGGTATCAAAATGAAAACAATTCATTTAGTTGATTTTCAACAATATTCAGTACACTAATACAATTTTATAGGTGTTCAATAAATTAAAATAATCAACTCATCCCCGTTGTCAGGAATTACAATTTCTAATTCAAAACAGGTCGATTCGCTAACGGCAAGATGATCAAATAATTTAAATCCTAAAGACAAAATTATTACTGAATAATTTTCGAGAAATTAATAAGATACGAATACATAATAGATACGAACAGAGATATATTTTTTATCAATAGATAGAAACGGTGAAATATTTATCGATAAGATACTAAATGTCACTCACTGTAGGCAAGTGTACGAAAAGCTAAACTGTTTCAGTCATTTCTTTATTTAATAGCCACACCCACGTGTAAGCAAATAGGCAGTTTGATGGACATGCTGTTAAGTTATTTTTGTTTACAACTTTGACTTTATTGATCAGCCCAAGGTAGGAGCTAGTCAGACTGAAAAGGAGTGAAATGTCTTATTTCCACGTTTTATTTCAAACTCAAATTGAGTGTGTATGTGGTTTGTGCGGGCGTGTGCTTATGTGTGCGTAAGCTACTTACACACAACACAGGCATAAGCATATACGATATACGATGGCTGTGACTAAAATTTTGAGCAATGCCATCGGCTGACCCGTCCTCAAATATGAGCAGCGCGGATGTGGTTTTTTAGTCCTGCTACGGTCTTACATTCTCTTGAACAGATGTGACAACGTTGGGAGTCATTTACTGTAGTTATTGCATATGCGCATGCAAAGTCACACGCAGCCAATGTGTGAAGGACAAAGAATCGTCTCTTCTATAATATAGATATAACGAGAAAGTCCTCGGCTCGGTTCACTTTCCCGAATCGGACTAAACCTTTCTTTCTTTTTTGGTGGCAGTGAGAGCTTCTTCGTTGGATCAAGAAATTTTCAACCTTTCTCTTTCTAAAACATACATATGTGTTCGGTATTCATTGAGAGAGAAAGATGACAGTGTTCAATTGGAACAAAAACATACACCACCACTCTCAAAATTACGCATTTCTAAATAATTAAAACAATTCAATAAATATTCCACGTTTGTGCATCCATACGTATAGAAGAGGATCATTATCTGGCAGGTGGTTTGCTAACGTAGAGGAGCAGTCAACACGCAGTCACACATGCGTAGATCTGTTAGCGTAGATATACGCTAGCACGTTTTTTTCTTTAATTCAAATATTTATTTTGTAAATTTTAAAAGACTAAAACCTTTGAAAGGAGAATGAAATTAGAATCTAACAGAATAAAAAGGTTAAACATGTTTAATGAAAGACAAACGAATGGCTTGTGATATAATACGTTAGACCCAAACAAATGACGGGAGTCTGTAAACAGCCATATTAACAATTGAACAGAAAGGCATTCGTTTAACGAATATTGTAAATGAAAGGAATGCATGTATTTATGAGAGAGAATATTGAATAAAAATGTTTCTACATTAGTCTTTATAGTTCAAATTTAATAATGAATCTAACAAAAACGTTATTGGTTAAAAATCTCTGATTTATTAGAAGCGACAGAAAATAAACTATTTCCAACACAATTACATACCCACATACATACCGTATTAAAACACGCCCAACACAACACCGTTTAAATAAAAGTGTCTATTAGCTAGAAATCAACATCGCCATGAAATATTTGACCAATTAGAGAAAACTAAAACCATATTTTTCTCGAACTCTCGGGAAAATTTTTTTTTATAAAACTCACAAATTTCGACTTTCAGTAAGCAGAGATGGGATTGCCCCCAACCCGTTCAAACATAAGAGAAGACGTGGCTACATAGCCCCAATTCCAGAGCGTTCTGAAAGAAACATGTACCGGCAACTTCAAACCAATCATCTCCAACAGCAGCGCGGGCGGTCAGTGAAGCTTCGCTGACGATCAAAGTTTTTTCTAAACAATAGTTTTTTACTGTGAACCAACAACCCAAATATTTAGCTCAACTATGATCCTGACCAGGCATCACGACTTCAGTCACTTTCTCACCGACGTGACGGGACTTATCTGTCTTGTCTAAAAATATTTTTATGGTAACTGCTCTGACGAGCTCCCCACCCCCGTGCCCAGACTATAATTTAAGCGTGTTACTAGATTGGTATCTAGATGCGACCGCCACTTCTACTCCAGTTTCTTTTTTCGCACTTCTCAACCGTTTATTTCTCTTCCGTTTATTTGCTTCCCTGATAACTACAATTTTCAAAAAATTGAACGCAATACCAATAGCCCTCTTGTCTTCTTGAATCCCGTTCATATTCTGTACTTTCCTTAATCCTCCCTATTCGCAGTCTTCTATTTCATTTTCACACCCTTTAATCCGTTGCGCACTGGTGGCATTCCCACCTTGCGTGGGGTGAAATGAAATTTAAAATTTTTTTTTTTTTTTATTCCTGTTTGATTCTTGAATTCATGTATATGTGTGTAAAATCTACGATGTAGCTTTCGTACTGAAATTTCGAGATCTCTGCTCTAATGTAAGAAAACCCTCAGAGGACGATCCAAGAACTGAATATTCAGGCACGGAAAATGCCTTTCGAAGACAACTTGAGGAATTCAGTACAGAGAACAATTCAGTCATTCAAACACTTTGTCGTCCACATCTTGTTTCGAAAACGTTACAGAGAATTGCAATCAGTAATTCTTTTGACTTCTTTGAACGAGTCGTCGTATAAACGATGAATTACTAAGCGTGGCTTTGATGTGGCACAAGGGCCAAATTCACCACTCAGTCGTAATTGATCTATCGAAACAAGATTGCTCACCATTACACCACATGGAAGTGTATTTCGGTGATTTTCTAAGGGTAACTTAGATGGGATACACGACCGAAAGTGTAGAAGCTTGTTAACTTTTACACCATGTAATATTTGTATAAATTAACGAATTTAGATTATACTGAATTAGTGCATCATTCTTGAAACTTTGCCTTCGTACAGCACAAAGTTATGGAAAGTGCCCCCATTCAGGGTGCAGAGGAAGGGTGGTAACTGCCCCTGAAGAGAATCCTCTTTGTTTTTGTAAACACAAGGTTTTAAAAAAAAAGTACCAGACTCCATGTTGCCGCTGTTGATTTCATAGCAAATATGTTTTTTATGGGATAGTGTTTTGAATTCAGGTATCATACTCATAGAGAAACCAAGGTCAGAGAGTTTAGTTTTCACCTACTATTTAACGTACAACTAGGGGAGGAGAAACGGATTCATAACTCCCAATTTACACGAAAGTGAATGTAACGAACTTGACTGAAATTCGAACTAGGTTTGCTGATTTCGTGGCTCGAGCCCCTAACCATTACACTACTTTTTTTTCACTCGATATTTCTTTTTTAGTGAAAAGTGGTTTCTTCTGTAAACAATTCATGCAGATGAAAAAGAAATTTCGTTAGGGTGGTGGTGTGTATGTGGGGGGGATTGAGCGATGAGATTACCTTTGGAAAGTTTCCTTTTAAAAAGCAGCGGTCCTCAAACTTTGCGCCACGAACCAGTGCCAAGACATTTTTCTACAGACCTGGGCGGCGGCGACAGTGCCAGCCACGCGCACAATAAAACAGTATTAAAAAAAAGAAAAGGTTTATTCCTTCAGTGCGACCCGGTACCAAATGATCCGCGGACTGGTGGTTGGGGACCTCTGTAGTAGTAGAGAATAAAATATCTCTTTGCAGATTTAAAGCCGGAATAGAATTATAGTGTTTATAAAATTCAATAATTTAAAATTAAAAGCACGTTACAATTGCTGCTTGAATAAAGCAAGTTTTATTTTTTATTTTTTTTAAATAACTAATTCGGGTCAAGTTAGGAAGAAACCAAAAAACAAAAAAAAGCAACCGTTGACAGACCACTCCGCCACACACTTAAATTGACACTTTTCTTTGAGGAAACGTAATATTTACATGTTTGGACATCCATACATAAAATGTCACATGATCCATTAAACATAAAATTGTTTATAAAAATAAGTTTGGTACAACTGCACTTAGGCACCCAGAAATGGCCTCAGCTGCTTCATTTTAGAGCACGAAAGCTAATATTTTTAAATAATAGCTTTAGCAACTTGGAAGGAAAAGCTATGTTGTTTGTATCACAATTATCGCAGACATCATTGTCCTCCGCCGTTTCGAGCAATTGATCAATTTGTGGGGAGAGATTTTGGTATGAAAGTGAATTAGTAATAACAGCGAGTTGGGGTTGTGGGTAGCCGTTGGTTTATCCATATTATCCCCTGCCTCACAAGTGATTCCTACCCGTCTATCATAGTCACCACCACCAGAAAAATAGAGAGTCCTCATCGTTGCCCACTTTCCCAGTCTCCATCCAGAGGTCAAACAGTAATGTTATATTAATCTATATTGTAAAACAAGAGCCAGTTCTCTTATAGTCACTCACTGTCTGCGTTGTGAGTGACTTATGTGCTTGTGTCATTTAATAATATACACACACAAACACGATTTGACCGAATTTGAAATAAGGCACCGAAATTATATATTCCCTTCCCACTCAGTCTGGACGACCTCTACACTGGGCTGAACAATAAAATCTAGTAGACAAAAAGAAAAAAAAATGTATTATATTATCTGGTAATAAATTGAATAACTACTTAAAACTTTTTTTTAAATTTTTAGGAATATTTTTTTTAGGTTTGTCATTAAATTAAAACATAATTAAAACATACATGCGCACACAATTTGAATGAAATTGAAATGGACATCTGTGTTATGAGGCTAAATTCCTTGTCTGGCAACAACCCCAGATTTACAGGAAAATACTATAAGCTGAAATGTATGATCCTTTGTTGAAGTCATTTTTATGACTCCTGTATTTTAAATAGAATATATTTTCTAACAAATGTAGTATTTAAAATGTGATCATCTTGCCGTCAGCAAAGAGACAGGTACCAAACAAGTAGTCAATAAGACACACCAGTATAGAAATTACCTTTGAACACAGAATATATATATATAATTACAATTATTATTCTGGTTTGATATTAGAACACTCCCTAGCTGACCGCCAGGTCTAAAGTTATAATGTAGATGTTGAGTTGACAATACAACAATTTCAGAAAGTATAAATTTTAATTTAAAGTCTTGTAAAATCTGCAAAAATAAGTAAGTATAATTATAGTAAAACTTACTGAAAATGGTCAAAGTTCTTTTGCCCAAATGGTCAGTTTGACATTTAAACAAGTACTCGTTTTATCTGAGATCAGAGCTTGATGGGTAAAGCATTAGATAGATGTAACAATTTTGTGTAAGTCATCCAAAGGGGAGGTTATATATATATATATATGTGTGTGTGTGTACTTGCAAATAAAAGAAACTCTTAAGATTTAAAATGAATTTTTAAAAATGAAAAATATTTCTTGAAGCTTAAATTCTTGAAGCTTTTAATTTTAAGCTAATAGATAAAATTTAATAATTCCAATAAGCAAAATACTGAATTTAAATTGAATGGAATGAGCTTTTTTATCATTAAAGACACTAAAATCAGCCATATTGACAAATCTACTAATACAATGTAATTATCTCTATTAAAAAATCTTTTAAAAATAAAATATACTTTTCTGAAATTTTATTTGAGGAAGATTAGGTGATTTAAAATTTAATTAATTTGACTTGAAACAAATATTACTTTTAGTTTAAAATATCACAGAAAAGCATTTCTTTAAAAAAAACAAAAAAAAAACATGGATGTTTTTGCAATGGTGATGCATTTCTTGCTAGACTTCTATTTGGGTATAATTTTTTTTTAAATACCCAGTAATTTTTAAAATTTAGGAAAATATTTCAAGTAATCTAATATTTTATTTTTATTTGGCTTTATAGTCTAACTCGTGAAAAATCTTGTTGAGGAAATATTAGAAAATTACCAATAAATTTTAAATTTTATTATAGTTACTGCTCTTATTTTCTAATAGTGTTGTATATGAAAATCCGTATTTACAAAAATCGGCAAGTTTATACACACACAAATTCAAAATTCTTTTAAAAATACAGACAGTCTGTAAATTGTAGTAAGTTTTCTATTTATGATTAGTAAATCTACGTTTTACTAAATAACAATATAACCTAACTGTTGCAAATTAATACAGGATTTTAAGATGTACAATTTTATAAATTATCAT
Source organism: Acanthosepion pharaonis (assembly GCA_903632075.3). NCBI lineage: Eukaryota > Metazoa > Mollusca > Cephalopoda > Sepiida > Sepiidae > Acanthosepion > Acanthosepion pharaonis. Next base: position 229,589 of record CAHIKZ030000679.1, on the reverse strand, counting down.
AATTAAGACGTTTTAAAAAAATGAAAACAATTCTTGTAAAAATTTATTATCCATCATAAATCTTTTTTTTCTTAAGCCAATAGTGTCCATAATATATCTTTATTCATGAAAACAATTAAAAGCTTTTCTAATTAAATAATATCTTAATTTTACTGCATTTTTTAGTTTATGATTCAGAGCAGATTTTCTGTAACTAGGGGTCCATTTTTACAAAAAAAAAAAAAAAAAAATTACATTTCTCCAAAGACTGGTGCTTATAATATAAACATTAAGCATTACAAAAAAAAAAAAAAAAAAAATCTCAAAATGTCATTAAATTAAATAAGCAGGAAATAACTGATGTAATATATATTTACCAAGATTTTCTAAAAAAAGAAATGTTTCAAAAATAATTTCATTCACTTGTAAATAAATCCTAAAAGTTTCATTAAAATCTGACAAATATCTGATTTTTGCAAGAATTTCCAAACCAAAAGACACTAAAATTTCCTATATTCACCCGCTGATGCAAGAAAAACAAAACTTTAAAGCTTCTAAAAAGAATTAAAAAAATATAATTTAATCCAAAAATCTTTTTGGTATTTCCTCCTAATAAAGATTTTGATGATAAAAGTTTTTATTAAATCTGGGGCACTTTTTTAGCATTATGATTTTTTTTTAGCAAACCTTTTTTTGATGTTATATTTAGTGGCTACATGTGTTCAAGTAGACCAGTTGATATTAATTTCAATGGCTAAAATAATGAACATTGACTTAAACATGCAATTCTAATAAATATAATACATATTGAGCCATTTTTAGGTTAAAAAATAGATGGGGGTATACATGCCATCAAATACAGTGTGCACGCCCATACCTCACACAAATGAGGGAGGGGGGTGCTGAAATATTTTAGTACTGACCAAGAGGGGATTAAAAATAAAATCTGGTCTCTGTTCAGATATTGAAAGTGGGTTGAACTAGTAACTTTTTAGCAGCTCCCATTATATATAGGGGAATATTAACTAATAAGCCTTGTGACAATCTGATGAATATTATTTTTTGGAGGCTGAATGAAATAAAACATTCTTGCTGGAAGTGGCCATAAACTAATCAACCTTTTCAAGTAAAAAGGATTTCTCAACAAATGTTAACCTCCCCAAAAAGAAATAAAAGCGCTTTGCATCTTAGTGACATCATTGCCTTGCTTGGGCTGAACTGACTATAAAAAAAAAAAAAAAAAAATCTAGCTTCAGTTTCCTATTTGCTTGTTGTAAAAACTCAAAGTAAGAAGAAAACGTTTTTTATTTTTGTCACTTTAAAAAGAGGCCTAGTAGTTAAGTTTATAGCAAACAATATAAACATTAGATCAGATTGTGAAGTTTGAAGAAGAATCATTTGATACAAAAGGAAAGAATAGAATACCCAATCACAGAAAGAATCCAACATTTTCTATTTAATTATCTAGAATGTTATTTATCCATTAATAATCTGAGATATATGAAATGAGAAGTGGTTAATAGGATTATGTAAATAATTACTGCCTAAATATAGTAGCATCTTGCTGTTTCACAATTTAAGATGGAATTTATTATTATTGTTATAAAATGGTCATCTTTGAGTGAGATTTGGTAAACTAGTTTCATAGGTCTTTGCTGGTGTGGTGAGTGTTAACCTCAATAATATGCTACAGGACTGATCACACACACATTTATATATAAGTACAGTACTAGATTGGCAGCAAGGGCTCATCATTTTATAGTTGAAATGGCTAGAGATGTATCCATAAATTCTAACAGTTATTTCTCTCATGCTTTTCACTTGTGGAATTCTCTCTTGGTATCTTGCTTTCCAGTCAACTTTGATCTTCAATGTCAATTGTTTTTTTTCTATCTTCTTAATTCCTCATCTTTTGCCTTTTGAAATTATTAAATAAGATGTAATTTGTGAAAAACCAGTTAGACGTTTAATTTTTTTAGTTTTATTTTGTCAACGTTTCGCTCTATTTGGTTATTTTCAAAACAACTTAAAAAATTATCTAAGAAAAAAAAAAATGTTCATTTTATTTTCCTATATCAAATCAACCACAGCATCTGTAAGTAATTGATTTTTTTCAGTTGTTCTAAAAATTCTCGTATAGAGAAACTTTGACAATAATAAAAAAGAAAAGTTAAACAACTGTTTTTTTTTTTACTAATTACATATCATCATTAACAAAATAAAAAAATAATTTTAAGATTTTTTAAAAACATTGCCTCTTTCTTTTAATGCAGTCAATATTTTTATTTGATAATTTTGGAAAATAAATAACATTCTATTTTTAAATCTTTTTGTTACTTTTGGAACATCATTCTTGTAAAATCCCTGACATGTGAAATGTCTTAGCACGCGTTAGTCACACGGCCAGAAAATATAATTGCACAGAATATTCAGATGAAACCCCATTTTCCAATTGAATTTTTGTTAAATTCACTTTGTTTACAAAAAACAAAAACAAACAAAAAAAAAAATAGTCATTTTGTTCATCACACTTTTCTTTGTTTTTTTCTTTCAGCAGGTTTGTTAAATGAAGTTTGATCGGCAAAATCCCCAAGAAAAGACAAAAAAAGTTATGACTGGAATCAAGCCAAATTTCTAGAGAATTTTGTTGAACATTTTTTATCGCCAAAACCGATTACCTCTTCTTTCAAATGCCTACACTAAGATATACCAATTTAAAAAAAGTTCTTATTTCGTATTTTATTATAAAAAAAAAACTGGAATAGATTTAAGATTAACTTAACAACATTTTTAGCAATTTTACTTCGATTTTTGAGCGGCATTTTATCTGAGAAAATATGGCGTTCAAATTTCATTACATTGTCTGTAAAGGTATTTTCTGCCCGAAAATGTCTTTGAAATGGTTTTCATACATTACTGAAGAGGAATTTAGAGTACCATTTTGAAAATTCTTTGGTCACATTGTAAGAAGGCAATAACTTTGAAGTTTTAATAAAATTCATTCGTCTGAGCTTTACTAAATCCTAGAGTTCTTCCATTCGAGCGAGGTTTTACCATAAGTACCGCTTAAATTTTTAGACATTATTGTCCAAAAATGATTTAGCCTGTAGCTTCCAATATAATAAAGAAACTAAATCTGTAAAAGTAATTTCCATCCAATATTTGGATATTGCCAATTTTTAAGAAAACAAACCGACTTTATAAAATGAATGTTCGTCTGCTACAAAGCTTGGATTTTAACCTCCAGTCAGTCAATTCAATGTTTTACGCTAACGTAAACGATCTTGTCAAATTTTTCTTCAGGTAGTCAAAGACCTGATAAGAAAAGGCTAGAACAAGACTTTCTTTCCAGGCTGGAGTGACCACCGTAAATGGCCTGGAGCCAAATGAAATCGGACTCAAAATGCCTGTGACGACATGACAACCCCGACTAATCGATAATTGTGGGTAAAACAGTCCCAGGCAGGATAATGCGATTAGAATCAGTAAGTACACAGAAAAAGAAAAAAATCATCTTGTAGGCGCCTTAGTAGTAGAGAAAGAAAATAATCGATAGACGACCAGTGTCGCTTTTGTTAGTCTAAGTCCGATTTGTAACAAAGCACAAAGGACGAGGTAGGTAGGTAGGTATGTATTATTATTCAAGTATATAGAGAGTGCACTCCACTGTCCCTTTAGGTCTCTCCACGCCTCCCAGACACAGTAGGTTGCTTTCCAAGGGTTTGTTTCTATGGAAACGTTATACGAGACACTCTCTCAATGTAACAGGCAGACAGCCATTAGCGTGTATTTGATTCTGGGGCAAAAACAGCAGCAGCACTAAGTCTTTAAAATGCTAGCATTTAGTAAAGTTGGCTGCGTAATACACATGCTTAGCAATTAAAGCCGTGTGTGTGCGCGCCCTCCCTCTGCCCGTGTGTGTGAGAGATTACACACAGCAGCTTTTCAACTGTGTCAAACTGGGTTGTTGCAATGTGTCTCTTTTCATCGCCTCTCTTGTTTTTAATTGCTAGTCATGGATATCATTTGAGAAGACTATACGCTTCATTCCAGACCTTTCTAGTCTCTTCCACTTTTGTTCTCTTTCTTCTCTCTGTATATGTCGTGTCCTCCTCCTACCCAGAGAGTGAAGAAAGCGAGCAATATAATATATATATATATATATATATATAAATATATATATATATAAAGGTTGTAAAAGAAAATAGTCGAATGGAGGTGACAATCATACATCAATGACTCATCACAAAAATATGTCCACAGTGAAATCTCAACCTTGGGGTTTCCAGGTAACAAAAGAAAAGCAGCTGCAATTATGTTAACCACAACACAATATTAGCAAACTTTCTTTTATCATTCAAAAATAAAGATTTTTTTTTTTTTTTTTATATACTGATACTGACTATAGAAAGTGAAAAAGGAAACGAAGATGAAACTAAGGACAACAGCGCCGTCTAGCGGTAGCGGGAAAAAAATCACGTGACAAGGCCAATGTTATCGGTAAAAGAAGAACGTTGAATAACGTGGGACCCAGGGATCCCGAGAAAAAGAAGCGAAACCCTACCCCTTTCGCCACGACAAAGCCAATTGCAATGCTATATAACGCCATCTCCTTTTTTTTATCATTTATTATTACTAACTGCCGCTTGCAAACACGCCGCTGAATTCGCTACCGTTTTGATGAGGACGAGTGAAACCACGTGACACAGGCCACATGTCGATGTAAATAAATACGGGAATTTCGGGTCGCCAATGATGATGCTTGGAAAAAAAAAAGTAAAAAAAAAACGGAATGGAATTCAAAAATTAGTTTAGATGAAAAATTTACGTATCAGTTTAGTTTACCAATGATTAATAAAAGAAAAATGAAACGAGTATTTTTTCTTAAAAAATGTTTTGTCAAATATACAAGATGTAAAAAACGTAATTTTTCTACTTTGTCATTTCTTTATTAACGATTGCAATCAGAGGTGAAAAGATTTATTGTGACATTTGAATAGAAATGCGGTCGGTATTGTTTCAACTATTCAAGTTATTTTGAACAAATGTTAACACATGTTAAACACATTTTGTTTGAGGAGAAAAAAAAACAACTTTTTTTCCCAAAATTTTGTGTCTATTCATTTTTAGTTACATATGTGAGTATAAAACGTTAGAAATTTTTTAACTCTTTTTTGTGTTTATCATTTCAAGTTGTTTTAATGATAAAAAATTGATCTTAACATTATCACCATAAAAACTAAAATTAGTTTCTAATCGGGACACTGTTTTCCAATTTTGCTTATAGTTGTGAACACATTTGAATTAAAAACACGAAATGAATTTACCTAGAAAAATGGCAATTTTAAAAGCTGTGAAAACACAACTGTACGCTTGTTTTGTGACTTTTGTCAGTCATAACATTGTAAAAACGAAAAGAAAAAAAAAGAAAAAGAGACTAAAAAAAAAAAGAAAAGAAAAAGAGACTAGAAAAAACAAAAAATTTAAAAGTGGGGATCGCAATTATTCGAGGTTATTTGAAAAAATAAGTTAAAAAATAAAAAGGATGTAAAGAAAATTTGGATAATATCTCTGAAGATAGTTAATGAAAAAAAAGGGGGAGGGAGGGCCATAACACACAATAATACCCCCTTATTATTGTGTATGAAACAAAATTAGTTTAAATTACTAGATTTTAAAACTGAAATACTAAATTGTAAAACTGCATTACGAGTGAAAAAAAAAATCTTTTTCAAGCTTTCAATAAGAAAATCGATTTCATTTGGGTTTTTTTAAAAATTAAAAACAATTATTTGTTAAAAAAAAAAAAAAAAAAAAAAAAAGTTTTAAAACTGACCTTATCAAAAAATAAAATCCATTTCCCATAAAAAATTTGTCCCCAGGCAGAAAAAAAAAACTGATTGAATTTTGAGAAACAATTATGATACACAATTCAATTAGATTCTAACTAATTGCAAATGAAATAAACAATGACAATTTTTGAAAATAATTGGGAGGGGGGGGATTATTTTGTTAAAACTCTGTGATAATGATGTAATAACTGATTTAACGTCATAAAAGCGTACGGTAAAAAACGTAATAAAATCTTCGACTTATACAGGTGAAATTTTTTCGCTTTCTTGTTTAAAAATAGAAAAACCGACACCTGTGATTATTATTATTTTTTTTTTTTACACTGCTTCATATTGCAGATGCGCCTTTTCAAAACTGCTAGTGTTGATAAGGTTTTCATTCATTTAAAATAAAAAAAATTGAAAAATCAAAAAGAAAAAAAAGGTCATTTTTATGAAAAATTCATCGAGAGCTTTATCACTATATCGGAAGTTGTACTGAACATAACATGTGGAATCGGCTTCTTCTATATCCAGTTTTCAACGAATTGGAAATTTAAATATTTTTTTATCGCTGGAAAACTTAAAATAAATTTCCTTTTTATTTTGTTTTAAATCCGACAAAAAAGAATTATACAGAATGTAGATGTTTAAAAACGTATTTAAAAAAAAAAAAATAAGTAAATTAAATTTGTTTTTAGTTTTCACTTTTTTCAGAAAGAAAAAACGAAAACGCAGTTGAATACAAGGATTTGTGGCGGGAAAATCGGGATGAAATCCCTGGAGTGGAAACTAAACAAATGAACAAAAAAAAAAAAAAAAAAAATAATTGCTTCGACACTGGTCACTCCTTTTTAAGATTAATAATACGTTGATTGTGTGAAGTCTTTCTCAATAGAAAAGAACTTGCAATTTGAAATGGACTTCATTTTTCAGATAGAAAAAAATAAAAATAGGCCAATTATCTAAAAATGTCATTTGTCTGAAAATGTCAGATTGCCTTGCAATTTTATTTTTATGTTGTCAATCATTAAGAAACTTAAAATGATTTACATTTTTCGTGACAGACCAAAAAAAAAAAGAAAAAAAAGTGGTCATTTTCAAATATACTTCATGTATTGTAAAAGTTAAAAAAATAAATAAAAAAACATACGTGAAAGACAAACTCGATATGACGTGTGTTACACGAAAAAATAACAGCTGATTTTGGGATCTACACGACATTGTCAATTTAATTTTCTTTTTTTATTAACGAAGAAGTCAGTAAATTTTGTTTTGA